>SNQJ01S0056581.1:19053-33069 GCA_010110895.2 Picea sitchensis | reverse complement strand
CAATGGAGGCTCCATGAAATGTGGAGGGCGTTTTGAAAATGTGTGTCTCCAAATTGGTGACTACCACCCAAAATCTCATATGTTTGCTATCGACATGGGCGGTTGTGACATTGTGTTGGGTGCAGATTGGCTAAGGACTTTGGGTCCCATTCTCATTGATATCTGGAATATTACAAAAAAACACCAGTTGTTTTCTAACCTCAAGAAGTGAGTTTGCTCAGTAGTCATGGTTGTTTTTGGGGTATGTGATCAATGGAGGGGAACTCAAGATACATCCATCAAATATGGAGGACATCATAAAATGGCCAATTCCTACTAATGTCACTAAAATTAGGAGCTTTCTTGGGTCAACACAATATCTACAGAAGTTCATAACATCCTTTTGAGTGGTATTTGTACCACTCCATGCCATAATAGAGAATGATAAGAGTTTCGAGTGGGGAAAGAATCAATAGAAAGCTTTCAATGAGCTAAAATGAAATATTATTCAAGCACCCATTCTCACATTATCAAACTTGAAGTATCCTTTCTAAGTGGAGATAGATGCAAGTGGGTATGTTATGGGAGTAGTTTAGGATGCAAGGAGGTAAGCTAGTATGTTATCATTCTAAATTTTTTTATGGGGGAATCTTAAACTACCTTACATATGATAAGGAACTCTATGCCCTGGTCCAAGTTGTTAAGAAGTAGAATCACTATCTGATGGGAAAGGAAATTATTGTTCACACAGATCACCATCCATTGCAGTATTTGTAGGCCTAGAGAAAGCTTCAATAAACCATACATTACAAGTGGATGGGGTTTTTACAACAATTTCATCTAGTCATAAATTATAAGAAGGGAAAGACTAGCAAGTGGGTAGACATGCTTTCAAGGCCTTGCAGATCAAATATTACAACTTTGGGAACTCTTATGCACATGGATCATTTTACCCATGATGTATACAAAGAGGAATACATAGAAGATGAGGACTTCAAGGAGGTGTTTCAGTAGCTACAGGGCCAAATTCATGTAGAAGAAGGTGACAGTAAGGCTAAATATCATCTCCAGAATGGGTTACTCTACAAGCTAGATGAGCTCTACATTCCTAAAGGTGAATGATTGTAGCTTATCAGAAAGGCTCAGATCTCCAAAGTTGTAGGAAATTTTGGTCTTAGGAAGGTAGTTGTTAACTTACAAAGGTATGTGTATTGGCCCAGAATGCAACAAGATGTAGAAAAATATAGAAAAGGATGCATACTTTGTTGTACCAATAAGTCCAATAATAGGAAGCAAGGCATATACCATCCCTTGCTTGTACCCACTTGACCTTGGGAAAGCATTTCCATGGATTTAGTGGGAAGTTTACAACCAACTAGGAAGGGACATGACTATCTATTTGTGGTAGTTGATAGGTTCATCAAGATGCACATTCTTATGCCTTGTAAAAATACCATCAAAGTACAAGAAGCAAAAAACATGCTATTTGAACAGGTTTTGGTGCACTTTGGGACAAAAAGGAGCATAATCTAAGATAGTGACACCAGATTTCTCAATTCCTTTTGGAATACACTTTGGGAGAAGATGGACGCTAAGTTGAATAGATCTACATCATTCCATCCACATAAAAATATATATATAGAATTAGTCAATAGGAATTTGGTGCAACTTTTGAGGGGTTACAATAAGAAGAATCTGAATACCTGGGATGCAAATCTAATATACATTCAACACTCTTATAACAAAGAAGTCCACACTTTTATTGGTAAGTCCCCTTTTGAAACTTGCTTTGGTTATTTGTCGCCTTTTCCCCTGGATGTTTCATACAAACAATAAGGAGGAGTGAGGGAAGACATCATAAGAGAAGATTTAAAAGCAGAGATTTTTTTTGAAAATATTAGACAAATCCATTTGCAGGTACAAGAGACGCTGAAGAAGTCATAGGAAAAGTATAAGTCCAGACTTGATCAACATAAAACTGAGAAGACATTCAAAGTGGGAGATAGAGTTTGGTTATAGATCAACAAGGAAAGACTATAGGGTCTTGGTAAGAATATCAAGGCTATGCAATATGGCCATTTTTAGGTATTGGAGAAACTGGGAGATAATGCCTACATACTTAGTCTACCCCCATACATGCACATTTACTCAGTAGTGAATGTGGAGAATTTGAAAATCTATGAACCTTCCATGTTGGATCAGGAGGTGGAGCATGTCCTACCCATCACATAGGAATTAACACTAGATAGTCAAGTAGAGTTGGAAAAAAAAATAGTTTTGTAGAGGAAGTCCAAAGCTACAAGATAGGGGAAGCATGACCTTTGGTAGATTGGGTTGAAAGGACAACTTCCATGCAAAGAAAAATGCTACTCCATGGAGAAGGTAGAGGAAAATTTTCCTCACCTCATTTAGTAAGATTTTGGGGACCAAAAGCCTCCCTAAATGAGGAGGTATGATCCATATTGGATCATAATACAATATCATGATCCATATTGGATCATAATACAATTTTCCATCTGTCTTGGTACTTTTTTCGTTAACTAACTTATAAATATGGATCATAATACAATTTTCCATCTGTCTTGGTACTTTTTTTGTTAACTAACTTATAAAGAACTGGTGTGGCATACACAAACAATGCGGTACCAGTGCATACAAATTATAAGAGCATTGGTGTTACATACAATGAAAAGGAGAATCTGGTGCACACTATATATAAAATCACTGGTGCCTTTTAATTTATTTGTATGCACCAATGATTTTGTATTAAGGGTGGATTGGTGTGTTTTTTACCAATAAAATCACCAACAAAAAAACCTTCGCTACAACCTCCACCTACCCAAAGTTTTTTAGTTATTTAGAACATCCACTAAAACCTCCACTTAGAATAGTAGAGGTTTTTTTGAAAATTTTTCCAAATATTGTAACACTAAAAAATTCTACTACACATTGTTCTCCTTGTAGTGAGTTAGGCACAGGGGGAAGCATGAAAAGGAAGCTTACACTTCCTAGGGTCCAATGGCTAATATGAGGGAGGATAGAGAGGTGTGGGTGGTGGGGAATAGGCCCATTGAGCTATGCTCCAAAAAGGAAAAAGAAGGCAACTGATGAGGTCGAGGGGAGGGTTTGGGTTGAATGGTTGAACATGTCTAATAGAGAAGTGATAAAGAAAGTAGAGGACTGGGTGGAGGAGCCCTTCTACTCCAAAAAAATGAGATAAAGTATTTTAAAATAGCTGAGACTTATTGGATTGTGAAGGCCATGGTGGGGCATTCTATGCACAGGGCCATGATAGAGAAAAAAAACCGTATGCATGTTATCCACATCCTAGAAGGGAAATCTGATTTTTTTTTCCACTCCTAGTATGATATTCGGTTTAAGGTCTTGCCTACCTCGCAGAACCCTGAGCATTAGGAGGAAGATGAGGGGTCACCAAGACCTTCAAGCTCAAAGAGTTGTCCAATTAAGATGAAGCCAACTGGTGCGCAACCCAGGGAGGATGCACCATGCTAATGGGTTTGTGATTGTGTGGTCTCTTAGATCMATTTTAATTTTGTCTCCAGTTGGTTATGAAATTTTYACTAATTATTTTKTCCTTGGTTGTATCTCGATTAGTATAACCATTAGTAATCTTGATYARAACTATGGACAATATTGTTATTTTTCTCTAATAGACTGGATGTTTATGATATGAAAACTCTGATATTTTGGYTRGGGTTTAGATATGGTTTCCATTATGGCATATCCCCSMAAAYTRTTGTAACATTTTGTTCATATAATAGATWATCTTTGTTTTTAAGCTTAAAAAAATAACAATAATACAATATGATTTTTTTTWTAAATAACGATGAATGATAACTTTTTTTTACGAGATTCAAGATTATCATTAACAAAAGTATATTTAAAATGTATTTGTAAGAAAAAACTTTAAATTAAATAATATCTTCTATCAATTCTTATAAAATTAATATTTAACTATTAACAACACTTAATTTTTTACAATTAAATTAATAAAAACCATTATATATTTACATAAAACCTTTGTTAAAAAAACTCCTAAAATTAATACTTAATTATTAATAATATTAAAATCTCCTTGATGATTAACTATTAATACTATTTAAATTTTAATAGTTAATTAATATTTAACTATTAACAACACTTAATTTTTTACAATTAAATTAATAAAAAACATTATATATTTACATAAAACCTTGTTAAAAAAACTCTTAAAATTAATACTTAATTATTAATAATATTAAAATCTCCTAAAATTGATGATTAACTATTAATAATATTGAAATTTTAATAATTAATTAGTTAATTACATCATATATTTACATAAAAATCTCAAAAATAATCTTTTAAAATTAATACTTAACTATTATTTTTTAGATTTAAATTAACACAGGCCATCATATATATATGTGAATGAAGTCATCGATAAAGTTGAACATAAAACTTAACATTTAAATCACTATAAGGCTCACTCATTCCGAAACATGATAATCAACAAAGTTGATTGCAATAATCATGTCATTTATAAAGATTATATTTTAATATGTATTTTCATGATGTAATTATAAAAAAAATTGGATAACATTATATAGACAATGGAAAGAAAAACAACCATTTAATAATATGAATATTTATTGATTCAATATTTATATTATAATTTTTGATAAATTTTTTTTATCATAAATATATTTAATTTAAAAAATAATCATATATATAATTTTGACATTTCTTGTATTTTCCATAACTCAAACTTGTGAACCATTGATAAGGGAACCTTAATGAGTAAGGATTCAATTCTCCACATGATATCGTCAACATGATAATGATGTAAGAATTCAAATGATTAAAAGGTTTAACGTTAGTGTGAGTGTCAAAGCATGTGATTCATATGTAACATCAAATAAACTTATCTAAGGTTACTTGTAAAGTTTTCCATTTATATGTGTACGTCATGTTGCAATGATTCATATGGATGCCTTAGAGATAAGTTCAAAGATAAATTCTTGTTTTCGTACGGGCATGAGATATTTTTGGAAAACCTTCATGGTTGAAGTAGTTGGTAGTGAGAAACATGTTCAAAAATAAGTAAATAAAGTGGAGGAATTATGATCATGAAGCTACTCATGTACTACAATTTTAGAAAAATGAGTAAAGTTGAGGAATTATGATTATGGACTTATTTATGTATTATACTTCTAGTTTTACATGTTAAAGGCTATGTCTTAGAATTTACTATAGATTATTGGTAATAAGTATTAAAAAGTAGTGGAAGGTTATGTGTTACAATTTATTATAGATTATTGATAATAAATATGAAAAGTATTAGAAGGCTTTTCAAAAGGGTTATATTTATAATTGATATGTAACTTTGTATTATGGGTTGAGATATTATGATATGATTTCAAAGGGAAAATATATGAGGTTAAATGTATATGATATGAATTCAAGAGGAGCATATATGGGGCCACATGTATATGATATGAGCCCAAGAGGAGCATATATGGAGTTATATAGGGATAAATGTATATGATATGAACTCAAGAGGAGCATATATGGGGCCACATATATATGACATGGGCCCAAGAGGAGCATATACGGAGTTATATAACAGGCTAAATGTACATATAATTATGGTCATCTTGATAAAGAGGTCACATGTGTAATATGTGAATAGGTATATATATAGATTATGTAGTCATTATTGAGGGACATGTGATTTGGATGTATGAATGTATTGTATTATTTGGAGGAGGTTCTCCTATTCTTTAAAAAATTATCGTATAACTTATCTCTCTTATATATCTTAGAGTTGTGCTCCACACTAACATTTGATATACACCATGCATACTTTTATTTATTGTACTATCTTTAATATTTTCTCTTATCATATACATTTAGCTATATATACCTCTTGAAATCACATCAT
Organism: Picea sitchensis; assembly: GCA_010110895.2. Classification (NCBI taxonomy): domain Eukaryota; kingdom Viridiplantae; phylum Streptophyta; class Pinopsida; order Pinales; family Pinaceae; genus Picea; species Picea sitchensis. The sequence goes on along the minus strand of SNQJ01S0056581.1, from coordinate 27,146 downwards.
ATTACTAGTAAGATTCATTATTATTGACCCCACATATATGGTAGCTTAAGTTCTACATCTAGAGATGGGACTTAAAGGTGGAAAGAAGAATGATTCGATGGTGCAGAGAAAACGTCTACTGCATTGTGCCAAATAAAAAAGAATGTGTAAGATAACTTACACATAGTCTTACACTACACTACTGGTGTGCCAAATCCTTTCTTAATAATTGATAAGTTGGAATATTATGAGATTTATGAAATAAAAGTCATTATGCACATCAATATCACTTTATCCAAAAGTATATTAGTAATGACAACTAATATAAATATAATGCACACGGCATTTGACAACTATCATGCCCTATAGGATTTGGTAGAAATATTTGGAAATAATTCATTTAGGATGGATAGTTCTTCGACGGGTTATCAAAGAGATAATTAAGGGGTAAGAAAAGAGGGTGATTTATGATATAATTGATATTATATTTAATTAAGAAAGAATTGTCCCATGCCATGATGTTCCCCATTGTGTTCATTATCACATGATGTCTCCATTGTGTTCATTATCACAAGATTGGTTGTAACATAGAACATTGCATTTGGTTAAAAAATAAGAAGGATGGAATAGAAGGTAGTGTAAAAATAAGAAGGATGGGATAGAAGGTTTAGTCCAGAATAAGGTGTCAAAGTTGACTAGGATGAAGTTAAAACTTAGGTTGAGTTGGAAGGTAATCGGAATTTTGAATAAAAATAATATTTATTATGATTTCTTGATGATCAATTGGATATTTATGTTATAAAGATTTTAAAACAATGATCCATATCCTTTAAGGTATAAGGGAGGTACATGGTGCAACCTATACATGAATATAATGGTGTATAAGTTGTTTCATATTACATATATTATTAAATTGTTTATGTAATTATAAAAAAATATTTTTTTGTTAAGAAACTTTGCATAACAACATTTTATGGCCATATTTAAAGGATACATTTTTTCTTTATACTTATTAAAATTATTTAATATTTTTATATATACTTAATAACATTATTTAATGTTTTTTATTTATATATATTTGTAAATTTTAATTTTAAATAATAATTATAAACTCCAACTTATATTAATATAAGCATAGAACATATTACATAAACATTTGATATGAAAAAAAAATTCATACTTTACACATATTTCAAAAATTAATAATATCTTTACCTATAGTGTAATCACACATTTGCACCAATTTATTTACATTAATTTAATTTATAGTAAATAAAACATTGTTTTTTACTTTAAAATTCTCTAAATATTAATAGATTTTTTTTTAATAAATATATACAAGATATGCATTGTTATTTAAAGATAAATATATCTTCCAAACGTTTGTAGTTGTTTTTACCAATTCCCTCTATGGTTATGGCTAATAACACGTGTCCCCACCTTTTATAATACTCTAATAACCCTACATAATTAGACAAGGGTTACACATTCCTTGGGATCATGGTTATATTTGATAGCCACTCTCTCAAACAATTCCCGCCCTACATAATTAGACAAGGGTTACACATTGTTTTGACTAAATTGCTTCCATTAATGTTATATCTATAGTGAATGCAAATTTTCTATCTTTATCAAACCCAAACAAAATTAAGTTTTTATGATAAGGAACATGCGTTCTAATATAGAGAGAGAGAGAGTGTTTCACTTTTTAGCTAAATATTGGAAAGATTTAAATGGATTTCTTAAACAATATTGAAATGGGAGTTCATTGAGAATAGGGTTTATAGTTTTTTTTCAATAGAAAATTTTTCAATATATTAAATATATGGTGTTCTCAAAAAGTACAAAGTTGAGGTATTACATTCATCTCCAAAAGAAAACACATACCACATGGTTATAACATGGTGACCGTCAAGTGCTTATTACATATAGTCGAACCCAACAAAGGGCAAAAAAACTAAAGGTGAAGACCATGGTTTCTTTTAATAACATAATAAAGTGAGGTCCGGATCTAGCAAAAAATATAGTCCTCCCAAAATGCAAGTATAACCAAATCACATATAAAGGCACAAGAAAAGTGGGGGGCCCTCATGGCCATCCTGCCATTTGTTGTAGTGGATCCTCCCTTTTGGCACATGGAGAGATTTTTTTGATAAGGCATCCGCCTCCTCATTCTCTTCCCTATAGATGTGATCAAATCTAATGGTGTTGTAAAATTTTATGAGATCCCGGATCTTGTCCATCCATCCCACAAGTGAAGAGACTTGCAAATTTCCTCTAAAATTCAACCATTCTATCACAATCTTTGAGTCCCCCAAGACTTGTAACTGTTCAATACCCAAACGATAAGCCAAGCTTAAGGAAGACCACAAACCAAGGAGTTCATCCCTTGTGTTTGTGCCCATCCCACAATTGAGCGTCCACCTGTAAATAGTATTTCTAGATATCTTAATAACACCCCCAACCCCACTCAATAGCCCATTTGCTTGGGTTGCACCGTCAAACTAATAAATGGAGGCCATAGTAATGTCAAATGTCTTTTTTATTCTGTTACTTTTCTTATTTTGAAGACATAGAGCACTGGAATTTTCCACCATCCCTTTAATTTTAATGCAAACCCCCTAAAGTGAGGGAATACGAGATTCAAACAAAACCTTATTTATTTATAGCCAAATGTACCAGCATGCCAGTGAGGGTAGAGTAATATATACTTTTTCCTTTTTCATCCAGGTGTCAAAAAATTTTGTTAAAGAGCTACCTCCCCATGTTGAACTAAGGCTAAAAACTGTAAATAAAAACTTCCACAGGTGGTGAGTGAAAGTGCAGTTTACAAACAAGTGTAGAGTAGTCTCTGAGTCCCTGCGACATAGTGGGAAAATACTCGGGCCTTCCTAGTCTCTTTTCTGCAGAATATCCTAGGTTAATATTTTGTTCTCCATATAGTAAGCCAAATAAAAAGTTTGATCTTATAAGCTAGATCCCAAGTCCACATGTGCCTCCGCCACCCTGCAGTTTGTTGTGGCCATAATTTTTTTTCCATGGCATTATAAACATTTTTAACAGTGAGAAATCTTGATTGGTCACCTCCAGTCCAAATTAAGGAATCATCTCTAAGATGTAAATGGATGCCCAAATTGATAATCACCTTGTAGAAAGAGTTCCATTCAGTAGCCAAGGACCTTGAGAATCCCAACTCAAAACTGCTTTTCCACTATTCCATTATAAACCCCATGGAGGACTGAGCCCTAGATTTGTAAAGATAACGTATATTTTTTATTTTTTAGGACCATCAAGAGATCTTGTGAGAGTAATGAGGAGTCACCAATGCTCAGAATCTTATCCATGCCGATTAAAACTGAAATCCCATTGCCAGGATTCCAACTTATCCAGTGTGTAATGAGCGACAACGATTTCATCAAATTTTTCCAAATCTGCGAGGCCGAAAGTTGGATAACTGTAGTTGATCTGAGCCAAGTAGCCACTAAGAAATAGGGATGATATTTGTCTTTGATCACTTGGTGCCAAATCCCATATTTCATCAGAAAACGCCATAATGAGTTTGTAGCTAATGCACTATTGAAAAGAAAGATATTCTTAAGAGCCCAACCTCCTAAATGCTTCGGCCTTGTGAGCATCTCCCAGTTGCAGAGATGTAAACTATGCACAGTGCCACCACCCAACTGGAGGAAATCAAAGATCAATTGTTCGATATTTGTGAGAACAAAAATAGGGACTTTCGCAAGGGCCATCCAATAAATGAATTGTGTTTCTAATACCTCCTTTGCAAGAATACACCGTCCTCCAACTAATAACCAACGATTACAACAATGAATAATCCTGTTTTCAAACTTAACAATAAGCCATCTCCATCCTTCAAAGGATGTTTTCTCTACTTTTATGAAATACCCTATATATCTAAAACCTTCGAACAACTCCATAAATTTGAAGGTAAAAAATTCCTTAAGCTTCTCCAGAGCTTCTCCTTGTACCCCCGAGTGGTGAAAAGTAGACTTATTTAAATTTACTTTTAGTCTCGAGGCACAGTAAAAAACTCCCAGTAGTGATTTAATCACCAACCACTCTTCTAGTGAAGCCTCTGTCACGATGAGAACATCATCGACAAAAATAAGATGTAGTATTTTTATAATCCTAGAGACCTTGACCCTAGTCAAGTTTCCCTTCGTTTGTCCTTTCTTCAACAATAGGCTTATGCTTTCGATAACAAGGATGAACAACAAAGGCGAAAACATATATCCTTGTCTTAAGCCACGTTCACTATGAAAAAACAGGGAAATCTCACCATTTATTAGAGCAACAAATGAGGAGCTAACTACACAACTCATAATCTAGTTTATGGAAGAAAAGCTAAAACCAGTGTGTATAGGAATTAAGCGAAGGAAATCCCAATTAACACAGTCATATGTTTTTTTTTAAATCTAACTTTAAAATAAGAGATTTTTGCTTCTTTTCTTTGATACTATGTAGACATTCTTGCGTCATCCCAATGGCATCCAATATCTGTCTGCCTTTTAAGAAACCAAGTTTTTCGCTCGATAGTTCCCTCGAGAGAATAGGTTTTATTCTATTTGCAATCACCTTTCAAATTAACTTATAGCATAAATTACAGACTGCAATGGGTCTGTAATCCTCAAAAGTCCATGGTTTATTCTCCTTTGGGATCAATGCCAGGAAAGTTGAATTTAGTGATATTTGTACCTTTCCTCTAGTCCTTGAATCCTCCACTAGTTCCAACAGATCATCTCCAAGAATGTCAAAATAGTGGGTGAAGAATTCAACCGTCCATCCATCCAGGCCTGGACTTTTATCTTTTGCAAATAACTTTAAGATTTCCAAAATTTCCAGTTTTGTGACAGGGCAATCAATGAGTAATGAGTCCTCCACTATAACAAATCGTGAGAACAACCTGGCAATGTTAACTTGCTCCACAGGGGAAGTGAGGAAGTCATCTTCAAACAACCTTTTAAAATGTCTAATGGCTTCTTTTTTAAGTGCCTCTTTCCCTCTATGGATCTGTCCATCCTCATCACATATCTCCCATATGTGTTTCTGGTTCCTTTTAGAGTTGGCATAATTGTGGAAAAATTTAGTATTTTGATCTCCACATTTCATCCATACTTCTCTACTTTTATGTCTCCAATGTTCCTCTTCTTGTAGAAGGATTTGATTTCATTCTGTCTCCAAGGATTTGAAGTGACAGTCAGATGTAGGGCCCAACCCTCTGCAAACTTGAGTATGCCACCCTGAGTTCCTCCTCCAGTGTTTCCAACCTGTGTAGTGTTGCGCGCCTCCTAAGTCTTGCCCAGGTTTTTATCTGGGACTTTAGTTTTAGGATATTTAGACACTTAGGAGTTAGTTAAGATCTACTTGGTCTAATGTTTCGTTAGGTAAAAGTGTGTTTCTTTAGTATGCATTTGTAGTTAGGAAATCCGACGATCACGATATGTTCCCGACATAGACTGATCCAATGGTTCATACTCTCCTCGATCTTAACGACCATTGATCTGTGGCTTAACACCCGATTGGTCCATGATCTCTATTTAAAGAGCATGGAGGGTCATTTGTCGATTATTGATTGTGATAAACTCTCTTGTAAATTCTCTCTGTAATCTTTTTCTTTTGCATTTAATAAACTGCTCCAAGTGGTCATGTTGGCTAGGGTCGTGGATGTTTCCCTGTAGGGGTTTTACCACGTGAAAACATCGGTGTGTTGATATTTGATTTGGTTATGTGAGTGGTTACTGAATATGTTCTTCCTCTGTTGGAATACCTGTGTTTTCGAACATGGTATCAGAGCCTGTTTGAATAGTCGCTCTTATTGTAGATCGAGATCGTGAAGATGATTGCATCATCTCCATTTTATGTAATTTCCATAAATTTATGGGCTAAGAGGACTATTCTATTGCGTCCGGAGTGCTCATTTCAGTTAGGAACACTTTTCGTTTCACTTGAAAATGTTTCCGTTTGCCCAAGATACGACCATTTTAGTCAAATCCGGAGGTATAAAGCCTGAATACGCATTTTTTAATTTTTTGCAGAGTATCATTTTGGTTTTATTTTGGTTTTGTATTATTTATTTCTGGGTTGCTAGTCTTTTAGATATGCATATTCTCTTTTCCCCGTGCCCTGTGCAATCTCGGAAAATCATAAACAAATAGGAAAAGGTGCATCTTCCGAGTAAGCTAACTGAGATCTAACACTTCTTGTCATCGATAAACGAGTTTTTTTTCTTGTGTGAAAACAATTGTTTTTTAACACGCTCTTCAAGGCCGTCAACAACAAAAAAACAACAACAACAATTCTCTTCCTAAAAAATACGATATGTTTTGCTAGACCATTTGGTTAAAAACTGTCTTATTAAGTAAGAGGTCTTGAGTTCAAGTCTCTCTTTTGTTACTTTTTTTTTTTAAAAGTTCATACTCAAATTGTAAAGTGTATTTCACTTCAAGTATAAAAGTGAATCACTATAAGTAGCTTTAATATTTTATTTTAGAGTTATTTTGTTTGCATGCAACTTTTCTTTTATAAAGTAACTTCATTGTAAAAGTGATCCCCACTTCTCTTTATAAAAGTGGGTCACTTCATAAAACAACTTACACTATCATGTGGTCATTTGGTTACCATTTATGCCTTTTTTTAAAAAGAGCATAACTCTCACATCTGAAGTCCGTTTTCAATGCCGTTTTTTTTAAAACCGCATAACATTTTGAGATATTTCCATCCAGATCATCAATTTTAGTTTTTAAATCCATATTATTTTCATTTTTAATATGGCTTCTACAAGTAATCTCTTTCTTACCAGCACCAACTACTCTTAATGGAAATTTCACATGGAATATTTATTAAAAGGAGGTAGGTAGGTATTTAAGGAGGTAGTTTGGGAGATGAGGCGATATGGTTGAATTTGTTATATGACTACTTCTGGTGATGGGTGGGGGCTCCGACTAACCTAAATCAAAACCAATATCTAATTCTTCTATTGAACCTCTCTCCTATCTTATTATCCCTTCTTCCATCTTTATCGACGTCCTTATCCCTGTTCTTCTCTTCATTGCTTTCCTCTTCCCCGATTCCGATATGACTACTGATAAAAGTCTTGTACCAGATTACATTGGGAAAGGAAGAAAAACCCAATGATGATGATAAGAAAGTCGAATGGGCTAATAGGAGTGAAAAAGCACGTGGACTAATCAGAATGTCCATCTCTCTTGATTTAAGGTTCCACCTTAAAGAAATTGATTACCCCTGTGAAACTTGGGAAAAGATTGATTCTATGTTTGGTAAACTCAATATTATTCGAGCACAACAGTTAGAAAATCAAGTACTGACCTTAAGTCCAAGTGATTTTTCTTCCTTGGAGACTATCTATCTAATTTTAAAACACTCGGAATGTTATGTGAAGAATGTGAGATAGGAATGGAGGAAGAGCGTTGCATCTATCTTATTCTTCCTAATCTAGGTAGTGAATATTCTATGTTTGTATCTAACTTTTATTCCATGAGAGAGGCTCTAGGGAAAGTTTATCAAAAACCCACTCTTGAGTCCTTTTGTGTTTATCTGATTAGAGAGGAATATAAGCTTGTACAACTTGGAGTGATCAACATTGTCGGTATCTCCAACAAAGCCTTAGTTTCCCAGCAGAAAGATAAACCCAAGTTCCCAAGAAGAAACATCCTCTATACAACAACAAGAAACATAAGGGTCCCAAACCCGCTCAAACAACTTCAGCCCCTAATGATGACAAATGAGCAAAATATAAAAATAAGAAGACTGACAGACATTGCCACTTTTGTGATAAAGATGGTCATGATGAGTCCAAATGTTTCAAGAAGATGACAACTTTATAAGAAACGATGAAGAAGCACAACCTCAATATTGATTCTACCTCTTCTTCTTCTTCTTCTCATGGACATGCACTTTTTGCCTATGGTTTCTCCTTCAATACAACTTCTACTTCTTCTTTTGATGAGTGGCTTATTGATTCAAGAGAATATTATCATATGGCTAAGGATAAATACATATTTTCTGCTCTAAATGAATGTAAGACCAAGAAAATATTTGTTCGTGATGATAGATCTCTTAGTGTTGTAGGATTT
>SNQJ01S0056581.1:0-16281 GCA_010110895.2 Picea sitchensis | reverse complement strand
AAGTTATTGAAGTGCTCTTTTTCCCTATAGAAGATCAAGTTGTGGGCATTTTCACAAAGTCTCTTACATAAGAGAATTTCTGCAAAATTCGATCTATGTTAGTAGTTCAGGAAGTTGTCATTAAGGGGGGATAGGCTCTAATGTCTCCTTCCTTATCCTATTGTGTCAACATTGTAAATCCTTCAATTCTATCCCAAGTAGTTCTTAATGGGGGATGTTAGGATATTCAGACACTTAGGAATTAGTTAAGATCTACTTGGTCTAATGTGTCGTTAGGTAAAAGTGTGTTTCTTTAGTATGAATTTGTAGTTAGGAAATCCAACAGTCACGATATGTTCCCGACATAGAGTGATTCGATGGTTCATACTCTCCTCGATCTTAACAACCATTGATATATGTCTTAACACCCGATTGGTCCATGATCTCTATTTAAAGAGCATGGAGGGTCATTTTTCGATGATCAACTGTGAGAAACTCTCTTGTAAAATATCTCTATAATCTTTTTCTTTTGCATTAATAAACTTCTCTAAGTGGCCGCGTTGGCTGGGGTTGTGGATGTTTCCCCATAGGGGTTTTACCACGTGAAAACATCGGTGTGTTGATATTTGATCTGGTTATGTGAGTGGTTACTGAAGGTGTCTGTCCTCTCTTGGAATACCCGTGTTGTCGAAAATTTAGCACTTTTAGTTTCCACACAAATCTGTGTTGGAAATCACATTCCACCAGGAAACCAATATCCAACCAAACCTCTTTTACTACAGTAGTAAATTCTTCCTCTGCCAACCAAGTTGGATTTAATTTGAAAGGATAGGCCACCGGAGAATGTTGAAAATCAAATTGAGTTATTACTGGCGCATGATCCAAGACATATGGAAGATCAACCCATGATCGATACCTGCCAACTTCACATAATAAACTTTATGAAACCAAGATATGATCCAACCACTTTGCAATACTATCAACCCTAAATCTTCCATTTCTCCATGTTGGTACCACATCATTTGGGATCAAATCTACTAAATGATAATCCCGGATCAAAAGTTTGAAATATCCCGCAAGTTTATCTAGTTGTGTCGCCGCTCCCCAGACCTCATCAACACCTATAGTCAAATTAATTCTCCTACAATAATCAAATTTTTAGTAGCCAACAAACCACTCGCCGCCACCTCATCCCAAATTGTTTTCCTCTCACTACAAGGCCTATATACACTAAGTAAACAAATAGCCTTGTTATTTTCTAAAGAGATGCTAGATAACAAGATGACCCCACTGCAAAGTGAAGGTTCCAGTACAAATTTATTGGGGTCCCACGTCACCAAGAGACCACCTGAGTTTCCCACAGAGATAAAAACACAAGATAACCAGCTAGGGATGAAATTTAACATAAATAAACATGCCTTCTCCTCATCAACAAGCGTTTCTTGTAAAAAAATGATATCAGGTTTTATTTTCTTAAGTAGTTTACGCATGGAGGCCAATTTCAGGGTCCCCCCCACCCCTTTAAGATTTAAAGTGAGTAGGATCATGGTTTATCCTGAGCAAGGGATTTCATGCCTCTAAGCGCCCTAGAGTCCGTAATAGAGTAAGTGTGCGGGTCAGGTGAAACAACTGAGCATGTGGCCTTTTTATGGGCATTCCTCATGTTTATGGGAGAAGTCTTGAAACCCAATCCTTTTGACCAGGCGTAACCTATCCTAGTCCCCCCTATCTGGTTCCCTAACTATCCAACAAGTTAAGTAGAACCCGAAAGTTTTATAACATTTCTCCGTTGGTAAGTAGGTAGCATAATAGTTGAGTTCACCTCACGGAGTAGTGGGATCAAGGAGTCTAGGGTCTCCCCCAACCAACATTCACCTAGTTATGACTCCCTGTACCCCGATAGGATAAACAAATCTCCCCCCCCCTCCTCAACTGCCACCTGAGTTCCCTTGAAAGACATATCATCCTTGTTTAAAAGTACCCCAGTCCTAGGAGAGGAATTGTCAGGTGATAAACGACAAATCCTAGGATCCTCTAGAGTGGTGTTAACCCTGGTTGGGATGAGCGGAACCCTGTCCCTCACAGGGAGCTATGGAAAATCCTCCACTGAAGGGGAGACAACCTTAGTAGCTGACTTAGTAGAAAAAWAAGGTATCAATGGCTCAACCACCAATGGAGACGAAGAATCCAAGGCTATTTTTTCCCAAGATGTAAGAGAATGAAAAAATAAAGGACATGGTGCTTTGAGTTTACTTGTGATAGTGTCAAATACTGCTTGTGTTGGAGAGTCCTAGGTCACAGTGAAATTTATGACTCATGTAAAAGAGTCCACGCCAGGTGAATCACATCTAGACACCTTCCCGAGTTGACTATTTTCCGATTCTTCCTCCTCCATGAAGCCCTGACATGAACTTCTCAAATGTCTGGTCTTACGACAAAATGTACACTGGAAAGGTAGGCCCATGTAGTCCAACCTTTGAGAACAAAACTGGTCTCTCCACTGTATGTCCAACTTCTCCAACAAGCCCGAATGAATGTCAACCTCCACCAAAATCATTCCCATCTTTCTATCTGGTTCACGAAGTGACTGGTCATCAACTTTGTTGAAACGACCTAGTGCATTTCTGATAGCCGTCAGATATTTTACATTCCAAAAATTCATAGGTAACGCAAGTAGGAGAACCCAAAGGTGAATGTACTGGAAATAATCCTAGGTGGGATCAAAGGAAATCCTCCATTGTTTGAGCATCATGCTCCCCTCATCATAGGACCAGAGCCTATCAAGAATTTTGGCAGTGTCATCTGATGAGTGGAACTTGAAGCCAAACCAACCTCTTGGAAGGAAGAAAATCTTTGACTCATAACCCAGGATGGGAAACCAATGCATATTCAACCAAGTAGAGAGTGGAGTGGAACACCTCGAGCAGTATGAGAACCGGCCAACCAGTGCATTTAATGCTAAAGAAACCACTTCATCCTGTTGGAACAAGGGAAAACCCAGGGTTCAACTCTAACAACGTACCAACAAGCCCTAACTACTAGCCCTTTCGAAAACACCTGCAGAGCAGATGTAGTCTCACCCAAAGTAGCAATAGGGGGTTGTAGGACACAGGTGTCTACAACCAGAGGAAATGCAATGTGGATCCAAAACAACACACAGATCGCTAGTTATTCTTTACCAACTTAAGTCCACTTCACATAGTTACATCCCAGATTTAGCATAATAATGCAACAATAGAATAACAGAAAGTAAAGAACACAACATCAACCACAGAGGACAACAAGATATATGTGGTTCACCCTCTCCCTAGGGATATGTCCACAAAACTATGTTTCTTGATATATTATATGAAAACATACAGTTCTATCTATGCACTTAGCTTGTAGATATCTCTCTCTTTCTCTTTTTATCTCCCCTCCCTATGCACCCAGTTGCAAGGTTGATCTTCACACCCAGCTGAAGATCTTACAATGAAAGAATATTCTCACAACACAATACTCTCCTCACACAACAACGATAATCATTCTCTTAACCCACAATGACGAACTCAGAACGAACCCATCCCAGGTCCTCTAGACCTTTATTTATACATTACATGACAAACGTCTAGGTGTCAAAACCCTATATCCCAAACCTTAGTTGTCTAAAACCCTAGATCCCAAAACCCTAGGTGTCTAAAACCCTAGGTCCACTTGACCCGTAATTTCAGGGCTTCTCCAGCCCGCCTTTCCTTCTTTCCCGTGTGGTCCTCCAAATCATCTGTTGATGTCTTTTTCCACTTGATGAGTTGTCCATGATCCATCTTCCTTGCTAATTTGTCTTCCTTGATCTTCTCGTTCAACGACTTATTTTCCCTTACTTTGCTCCTTCTTTTATGCTTCTTTGACCACTTCGACCCATTCTTTGTCACTGTTCCTTCCGTGCAGTTCGTACTTCTCCTTTCTTCCTAAATATTTTATTTCTTCCTGAATCTTCGCTTTCTTCCATAACCAAGGGCCAACAGGCCCCCAACACTCACATGTGACTCGTCCCGAGGCATTACAGGTCTGAACCTTTTGTTTTACTTCAACTTTAGACTGCGCAGAGTAACCTATGATTTCTGCTCTGTCCCTCTTCCTTGTGAAGAGTGCCTTTTCTGTTTCTGGTACCCAATTTCAACTGCACCTGGTACCTAGACCCTTCCTCTTATGATTTTACTAAGAGTTGTGAGGCAGTTGGTTGTCATAATACAATTTCAACCGAATCCCATTCACTAAACCTTCCTTCCATTCTCCATTTGGGGTCTTCAACTATGCAACTCCTCCTTCTGTAATATAGGAAACCTCATATGGCCCAAGCCAATGTGTCCTGAGCTTACCTGGATGCTTCATGAACTTACTATCATATACCAATACCAGATCTCATTGTTTGAATGATTTCTTCTTGGTATGCCAGTCATGGTAGGCCTTCTCTCGTTCCTTCTATACCTACTGATGGAATCCTGCAATGAACCTGTTTTCTTCCAGTTCTACCAACTGCGCGAGCCAATTTTGAACAATGCCAGTGTGATCCATATATGTGAATGCTACGATTCTTAGACTAGGAACCAAATATTCCATAGGTACCACTACTTCCAGACCATAAACTAACTTAAAGGGAGTCTGCATTTCCAGCTTCTTGCAAGTGGTTCGATATGCCCATAGTACTGCTAGTAATCTCAAATCCCAATCATCCTTGTTTACACTACAAATCTTCATCAGTGCTGTCTCCAAGATATTATTGAAATCTTTGACTGTTCCATTCACTCGTGGGTGGTATGGCGTACGTTTTTTATGATGAAATTCAAATTCCTGAGTCAAGGCTTCAATAGTCTTATTAATAAAGTGTGTACCTTTATCGCTCATCAAGGTCTTTGGGCATCCAAATCGGGTTCTAATATCATCAAATATGAATCGCGCAACTGTAGTTACACTATAGTCCTTAATTTCTCTTTCTTTTGCCCATCTGGTCAAATATTATGTCGTAGTGATGATGTAACGAGATCCTGTGTGCTTCCCTAGTGGGTTGATAGGTCCCACAAAATCAATGGCCCATTTCTTGAATTCTTGTAATGTTAATTGCAGTGATAAGGGAATCTCATCTCTTCTGGAAGGTTTCCCAACTCTTTGGGATACATCACAGGCTCTGTAGTAGTCCTTAGCATCTTTGTGTAAAGTGGGCCACCAGAGGCCAGCTCTGAGAACCTTCTGCATTGTTTCTTTTCCTGCATAATGTCCTCCTGCGATGCCATCATGTGCTTTTGCCAAAATCAATCATCTTTTTGACTCCATAACACATCTCCACAAGATCGCATCAGGTCCCATATTATATAGTTGTCCAACTATAAGTGAAAAATATGTAGCATGAAATACCAATTGTTTCTTCTAAATGATTGTATATTCGTGAGGTGCCATTCATGTTGACATGAACTGGACTGTCTCGACGAAGTGATCATCAACCTTTCTGATGGATAGAAACTATGCATCCAGTATTGTATCCTCCAATCTGGCAGGTTCCTCTCCATGTTCTAACCTAGAGAAGTGGTCAGGTCCCTTGTTCATTCTCCCTGGCTTGACCACAATCTCAAAATCGTATTCTTGGAATAATAGTATCCCTGTTCATATTCTTACCCGCAACACTATCTTGTTTACTAGGTATTTCAACGTAGAGTGATAAATGAACATCTTAAAATGTCCTCCAAACAAGTAGTGTCGAAACTTCTGCAACGCGTACACCATGGCTAAACCTTCTCTCTTAGTGGTAGTGCAATTTATCTTAGCCGTGGAGAGTTTCCTGCTAGAAAAGGATAAGTGATGGTCAATATCTCCTACTCCTAGTTTTGATAAAACTGCTCCTAATGAAATAGATGAAGAATTGACATGGACATGGAATTCCTTACTCCAATCTAGGAAAACTAGAATAGGGGCAGTAACCATTTTCTATTTCAGTGTGTCGAAGGTCTGCGGACATTCCTCTAACCATTGAAACTAACAATATTTATTTAATAACTTCTCCATAGTTGTTGTTATCTGTGCATATCCCTTGATGAACTTTCTGTAGTATCTAGTATGTCCCAATGTAGTGCGCAGTTGTCTAACTGAAGTAGGGGGAGGTAGGTCAACAATGATGGAAATCTTGGAATGATCTACCAGCAACCCCTGCTTACACACAATATGGCCTAGCATCACTCCAAAGGATGAAAATAAGATACACTTCTTCAGGTTCATGGAAATATGACATTGCCTGCACTTATCCAACGTTAGTCTCAAACATTCAATATGATTTTTTAATAAGCTAAAAACAATCCAATCATCAAATTATGATTCCAAAGATTTATGTAAAAATTCCTTGAATGCTTCGACCACCACCCTAGAAAAGATGGTTGGTGCATTATTCAATCCGAAAGGCACCACTGTGGATTGGAAAGAACCCCATTCTGTTGCAAATTTGGTCTTATGGTGATCTTCCTTAGCAATCCTGATCCGGTGATAACTTGAAAATCCATCTGTGAAGGAGTAAAATTCCTGTCCTCCCACATTATCTAACACTTCATCAGTAAACAGTGTAGGGAATGGATCATGTAAGCAAGAATCATTTAGTTTCCTCAAGTATACACATATTCTAATCTCTCCCAACTTCTTATCTTGAAACACCATAGGGCTAATATATTCTGATTCTTCAACAGGTTCTATGATTCATGCTTCCATCATTCTGTCTAGTTCGATCCTGAATTTTTTCTTATACTTGGGATTCAATTTGTAAGGTCTCTACTTAACTGGAATTGCATCTAGTTTCAAGGGGATCTTCATTTCTCCCATGGGCCCTTTAATTCCCTTCATGTATGTGAACTTGGTTGGAAACAAGTCTTGATATTCATGCAGTAGTTCTGTGATCTTATCAATGGTGGCATCATCCCAATAATATCCAACATTTGCGAGATTGGGTGCTTGCTCTGTTCCAATATTAACTTTCTTGATTTTGATTGGTTGTCCAATGAAGGGTAGTTCGACTCCTGGTCCTTCTATGTCTCTCTGTCCTTCAATTTATGTGATGTTCACATTCCTAGGATCATCATCTTCATCATCATTGATATTGTAACAACCTTGCAATTTCTAAAGAGGTACAATCCATTCATATTCTTCTTTCTCCAACGGGAGGTTAGGTGCCTCCTCAAAGAATTCATGTCTTACAACTTGTAAATCTTGATCTACTGTGGGGTACTGACTCTCAAATAAAAATGTAGCTACAAAGTTTTGATTCATACCGTACCAATCTAAAGTAGTGAGGCGCAGTTCTTCTTGAAGATACCAATTAATAGGTGTTGTGTCCAAAGTGTTAATGAATTTATGCACCCACTGTTCTTGATGAATGTTGATCCAGGCTTCCTCACAACTTCCCACATGGTCCTTCAGACAACTCTGACCTATGTATCGAACTTCACACCCTTCGGCTTGTCCTGAAAAGCACACTATCATCAAAGTGCGAAATTGCACTGAGTCCACGATGTTCTTATTATGTATTCCCCACCATCTCATTGGTGTTGCTTTCAAGGCTTCATCCAGTGCCAAAAGTATCTGTTGTACTGGTACAATTTCTTCAAATTCCAGTAAGAAAGTTTCTAAATGATTTAAACCATCAAATGTGGGCAGATTACTTACTTCTGTGCCAATCCAAAAAACTTCCCTAGTCAATCTATCACACCTACGAGAAGAAAATTCATACATTTTGTTTTGCCAATTATCTAGTGATTTGTCCGAATCATATGAGAAGGCACTGTCCATTCGCCAACTTAAATTCCCATTTGTTGTAGGATTAATGTAATCCTGTTGTTGTGCTGTCAATTTATATATATTCTCTAGCTCGTATGCGTGGTCTTCTTCTCTGATGTGTTTTGTGTATTTGTGACCTTCATCAGGATCCAAAGGTGCAATGACCCTAAGGCCATCACCTTCAAATTTCATTCTTATTTTCTTTAAGTCAACCACAGTCGAATTGTTGAAAGCCAAATCAATTCCTAATAGTGCAGGATAAGGAAAATTATCATCAACTATCTCAATCACCTCGAAGTCCGCAAACGTCCTTACCTCGTCGATGTCCATAGGGACATGCTCCAGTCTTCCAAAGGGGCTTACTCCCTTCTTATTATCCATCTTGAGCTTGATAGGGAAGTAAATCAACTTAGGTTTTACCATCAGTGCCCAGGTCTTCTTCATCATAACATTGACTTCTAACCCTAAGTCGAGGACCACATGATCTATGTCATAGTCTCCAATCTTAGCATTAAGGTGTAGTTCCTTGGTTTTCTTTCTCTTTATGGATACTTGATGTACTTCTCTATTCAACAAAGGGTATACCTTTCCTAGATCATACTGTCTAATCAAGTGTTGTATTTCTTGCACAACTCTTTCATCCTTAATCAAATCAATGAACATATACAAGAAACTAACAAGATTTCTTACCTCTTTTCCTTCTCCAGGTGATTCAGACTGATTGAATGCGATAGGCATCCCATATTCTCTTACTTTTGGTTGTGTCTTTGATGAATAATCCTATTCTCTTCCAAATTCTCGTATTGCCTCTTCAAATGTTTGTTTTTCCTTCCTCGGACCAAACACTTGTGTCTTCTCTATAGCTCTTCTGAACCTAGATTCTTCTGTAGTCTTTTCTGGAGTCATCCTGTCTTCTCCTATAATAGCGCCTCCTCTAGTGATAAAAATGACTCTGGGATACTCTTTTCGAGGTTCTATTGATATTAATTGTACTTGTTGGTTTCCTCCTTGCCTCTCCTGAAGGTTTCACTAACAATGCTAGACAATCCTCAATAACATGTTCAAATGAGTTGCAGTAGCTGCAAGTGGTACAAGTGTTCTTACAGTCCCTTGCCAAGTGTCCAGGCTATGCTCAATTATAAAAAATGATCTGACCTCAACCTCGACCCATGCCTCCTCCTCATCCTCTTCCTCTGAATCCACCATGAGGGTTGAAGTTTCCTCTTCCTAGATAATTAAACTGTGTAGAATTTCCCTCTTACTACATCTCTCCTTGAATCCTATATGTGTCTCTTGACGTTTCATGCAATAGGTAATAAGCCCTACAATCCTTCTCATCATTCACCAAGGTAGAGTAACCTACTTCAAAGGGCTTGGAGCTCTAGAGGCCTAGTACTCATGAAATATGGGACAATGTTCCTTGTCATGGCCCTCTGACTTGCACCTGATACATCATATGTATTCTCTTTTATCTTTTCCCTTTTCTTTCTTCATATCTTCAATTTGCAGAGATAAGCTAGTTACCTGACTCAAAATTTGACTCATACCTGAGCTGTATTATCCCATAGGGGCTGATTCTAGATTCATGGCGATCTCCAACACCTTAGCCTACGAAGCAACCTTCGGTTGCATCAGAGGAACTCTGATGTGTGGCAAGAGGGAAACAATGAACCATTCCTTGTTTTGCTCATCTAGGATCTGAAAACTCAATCGGCCTATCAAGGTCTTAAACCTATGATCAAACTCCCAAACATGTTCATCTACTCTCTGCTTTATTTCTTTCAGTTATGTAATACAATGTGACTCCGACTTGGGTTTCTTGAATTCTTCACTCAACATAGTATTGATATCGTTCAACATTTTAGGCTGTACAACTCCTTTACCAAACTTCATGTACCATCTCAGTGCATGGTCTCTCAAGGTAGTACTAAACTGAGCTCTCTTAACAGCTTCATCATTGATTTTCTTAATACTCCATACGGCTTCGCATAAAATCCAGTGTTGATCAGGATCTTCAGATCCATATCCTCTAAATATAGGTAGCCTCATTTCATATGCCATAGATCTTCCTAGGTTTCTTGACTGAGTATGTACTGAACTATTGGTAACAATCATCTGAGTGCTCTGATAACTATGACTACTCTGGTTACTTAGCGCAGCTAAAACAACATGAGGAGTAATAATACTTACTTCGACATTTGACGCAGTTCCTGAAGTTTCTGATTCTTCTAGGAGAGGTTCTTTAGTATTCTCTTCCTCTTCCCTAGAGGAATCTGAATGTTCCTTTTTCAATAAATCTTCTCCTCCTCCACTGTAGAACCCTTCATCCCATGCTAGTGGTTTGTGGTTCTACTCAAACAGGTTTAATAGAGGAACCTCTCCGAAGGTTCTCCCACTACGTGTATGTCCCACCTCTGCGTCGCTATCGCTGTCAAAATTCTTGAGCATTAGCTTTTCAATCTGACCACTTACTGTATCTTCAATATGTTCTTCTCATGCAATAGCATCTTGATATTCAACTTAAAAAAGTGTAAAATTTTTCCTCTCGGTCCGTTAAATAAATACCTCTCTGCTTGGCTATATGACTCTACTCTGTCAATAGGAAACTCGGTAATGTACCCTCCAATAGTGCTATCAAACCAGTGATCTATTGCTCTTGACATGGCGTTATCAAATCTCTTGACCTTCTTGATCAACGTCGATGTCCAAACCACAGGTGGTCTAGATTTGATCTCAAACTGGGTATCTACTAACCTAGCTAACCACTCATATAGATCCTTATGAATTCCTCCAAAGAAAATCTTGTGTATATCGGTAAAGATATACCTTCCCAGCCAATCCTCTATACTAATATTAGGGTTTTTATTCTGAGCTTCAACAAAGTCTCTCTCTTGTTCTGATATCAACTTCTCAATATCTGTCTTCGATGGAATAACCTTAACATTCCCTCAAGAAGATCCCGGTCCCGGAAACAAAACCATTTGTTGGCACAGGGGAAAACCTAAGGTTCAAATCTAACAACACACCAACAATCCATAACTACTGGCCCTTTCAGCAACACCTGTGAAGCAAATGCAATCTCACCCAAAGTAGAAATAGGGGGTTGCAGGACACAGGTGTCTACAACCATAGGAAATGCAAAGGGGATCCAAAACAACACACACAGAGCTAGTTATTCTTTACCAACTTAAGTCTGCTTCGCACAGTTACATACTAGATCTAGAACAATAATGAAACAACAGAATAACATAAAGTAAAGAACACAACATCAACCACAGAGGACACCAAGATATACATGGTTCACCCTCTCCCTAGGGCTACGTCCACAAAACTGTGTTTCTTGATATATTATATGAAAACATACAGTTCTATATGCGCACTTAGATTGTAGATATCTCTCTCTTTCTCTTTTTATCTCCCCTCCCTATGCACCCAACTACAAGTTTGGTCTTCACACCCAGCTGAAGATCTTACAATAAAAGAGTATTCTCACAACACAATACTCTCCTCACACAACAACAATAATTACTCTCTTAACCCACAATGGCAAACTCAGAATGAACCCATCCCAGGTACTCTAGACCTTTATTTATACATTACATGACAAACGTCTAGGTGTCAAAACCCTAGATCCCAAACCCTAGGTGTCTAAAAACCTAGATACCAAAACCTTAGGTGTCCAAGACCCTAGGTCCACTTGACCCTTAATTTTAGGGATTTTCCATCCTGTCTTTCCTTCTTTCCTACGTGGTCCTCCAAAGCATCCGTTGATGTATTTTTCTGCTTGTTGAGTCGTCCATGATCCATCTTCCTTGCTAATCTGTCTTCCTCGATATTCTCGTTCAATGACTCACTTTCCCTTACTTTGCTCCTTCTTTTCTTCTTCTTTGACCACTTTGACCCATTCTCAGTCACTCTTCCTTCTGCGCAGTTCATACTTCGCCTTTCTTCTTAAATATTCACTTTCTTCCATAACCAAGGGCCAACACATCCAAACCAAGGTCCTCACCCAACACAAATTTTTGACGTGTCCGATTTGGTAGACAAGGTTTCTTACAAGTAAACCTCTAGGGTATAGGATTTGGAGCAACAATGTGTGCACCACCAAGTGATGGCATAGTTACACAATCGGGGAGCTTGTAACCTTGTGTAGAATTTGCTCACATAGAGGGATTATTCACAGAGAAACAAACATCAAACTTCAAAAATGGAGCATCACCCTTACCATAATGTGAATTCATAACTTGGAGAAGCGCTAAGTACAAGGTTAGTAAATCTCGAGTTGATTGATATGCAGAGTTTAATATCATTGTAGGTGGATTAAATAATCCAACCTTCTCCCAAGATTCCTCGTCAACCACACTCATAAGTGTGTTGACGACAGATTCCATCATGGGAGCTTCAAAGCAATGGAGAGTGCTCCACCTAACTCCCACTGGGGCCTCCTCGGGGGTAGAAACCAAGGTAACCACCAAGTTCAGAAAGGGCAGTTAATGCCAAGTTTTAAATCCAAAGAAGACCCTGGCAGAAGTGACAGCCCCATCAATTCCCCTGTCAACTCCATAAAGTTGTGGAGGGTCCAAATCAATGGAAAATTTAGCGAGACCTCCAAGTTTATCCCACCATTAATACCTCCAAAAACCAAGTGATAATAGTAACAAGGTTAACATGGGTTACTCGCTAATGAAGACCCCCATTGATAGCACTAAAAAGATTTAGAACAAATTCCAAGGTCCTCCAAGAACCATCGCCAAATTTACTCCAAACGCCATTTCTTCCATCATGTGAAACCCACCAATGAATACCCCCATCAAAGGCACTAAAATAACTTAAAACAAGATCCAAGGTCCTCCAAGAATCACCACGAAAAAGACTCAAACACCATTTTTTCCATGCAATAGTTGCAGGTTTTCAAAAAACCTATTCCCGCCCATATTGCACCCAAAAACCAATTACCCTAACCAACTTCTCACTTAGAAAATTTTATATATGTTTTAAACTTTAGGTGATGATAAGAGTTTTTAAATGGGAGTTCATTGATAATAGGGTTTAGAGTTAAGTGCATTTAGAATACTTTAATTATGTTTAAAGTGTTGAGAAGAGTTTTTTTTGGATGTTGGTTTTCAAATCTTGGTCTGAATAGTTGATTGAGTCCTAATAAAAAAATTGGAGTTTCTATTCCCATTAAGGTTATCTTTAACTAAAATATTGTTTCTTATTGTGTAAAAAAATGGTTTCCTATTGTGTAATTATATGTGAATTTTGTAATATTTATTATTAAGTTCTATATTGTGTAATTATAAGCGAATTTCGTAATATTTATTATTAAGTTCTCTATGATACTAACCAATAAGTTATAAATAGATTTTGTGAGTAACATTGGGAGAGTCTAACTTTCCCAATAAGGAAAATGGATCAAATTGATATAATTTTTTTTTCAATATTTTGAGTATCTAAACCATAACAGTTGTCAAATATAATATCTTGGATGAACTAGAATCAAAGATAGTTTGGAATGGAAAACTGTCCTCTACAAGGAACATTAGATAGTCTGTTGGATTCTAAGAGGGTGGGGAGGGGGGGGTGAACCAATAATGAGAAATCATACCACTTATTAATAATTTCCAATCACAATGTATATTCCTTTAACTTATTCAATCATGTTCATCTGATCATCATCAATACATTACTGTATCATCATTCATCAATGCATCATAAATAATAATCAACACATCCACACAATACACAGTACACTAGTATTTTACGTGGAAATCCAATGCAGGAGAAATCCACATAATGATTTTATTATATGTCTTTAATAATTACATTCAAGGAAGCACCAACTTCCAATTCTCTAGCTCCCACTAGAAGGAGGATTTGACCCCCTAGTTTCTCATGCTACAACCTGAAGGAAGCTCCAACTCCCCAATTCTTTGGCTATAACCAAAAGAAGGCTACAACCCCATATGTTCTCTAGCTACAACTGGAAGGTGGATACAACCACCTAGTTCTCAGGCTACAAACTGAAGGAAGCTCCAAATCCCTGATTCTTCGGTACCAACCGGAAGTAGGCTACAACCCCATTTCCTTTCCCCATCCTGCCGCCCTAAAATATCAATGTCAAAAGATGAAACCACTATCACACTATCACTATAAGATATATCACTGTAAACCTGTACCAACCTGTGCTGACAACTTGTAACCAACCTATACCAAAGGCCTGTGATCAACCTGTATCTGTAGCCTTCCTGTACCAATGAAAACCCAATCAAGTACACGACCTGTCTATGCTGCATCTCACGTATGTAAGGACCTGTCTATACTGCAGCCTGTGTATGTATGTAACTTGTCTATTCTTCATCCCGCGTACACTTTCAGAAGCTAGGTTTTTCACCTCTTCTAAAACTTCAAACACTCTGTTGCCTCTTCCACCTGAACCTGAAACCTGTCACTATGTCTTATCTGTAACTGTACCATATGCATACTTCATCTTACATATCTCTTAACCAAGTGTATCGATATCTCTCTAGTCATGTTCCATACAAGTATAATCATGAACAAGTATAATAATCCTCACATGGAATAGACACCAAAACCTTACTTATATGTAGCCTATGAATACATCAACTACTTCATAAATACAAGCTCTCAACCATGTACCACAAAAACCCTTAACCATATGCCAAGAAATACAAGATGTGCCTCAACAGTAAAAAGATGTATCAATGATAAATATTGATTATACCGTCACTATATTTCTGTAGATATGACTTATATATAAATTCCCATGCAACCAATAATATATCTAGGGAAAATACTCAAACCCTCATAGCCATATCTCATGTAGAAAACAAAATCCAACTACTCATAAAAATAAGACATACCTTTTGAACCAGTAGATAGATCTGATGTGCCTGATCACTGTAGACCTTCTTGGGAACTTTCTTTCAGACTCTAGAGACCTGAAATCTTCATATTCTAAATTTTTTATGGCTTTACCCTCATGTACGCACCCTATTATACTATTACCCCATGTCTATAGCACCCTATGATACTATTATCCCGCATACATCTCAAAACTAGGGTATTTTTTTCAGTATTTCTGAAACTCCGAAAATTTCACCGTCAACCCTTCGTGCTACATCATACTTGCACAACTTCAGATGCATCAATGAGTACCTAAAATAAACCTTACACAACAATATATATTCAATGTTCTCAATAGGTTCTAATAGGAGAGCCTTTCTCTCTTATTTATACTTCCATGTAGCTTCCTCAAGGGGTTACCTTCTAACGAACTTAACCCAATTTCCTTCGTTTAGGGATAACCCACTTCTAACCACTTGTCCAATTCTTACCCACTTTGCTACAGATATTAATTTCTCCACTTCTAGTTGCAACTAACTTATTTTTAATTATTTTCTTATTGCACCAACTTAACCCATGATTAAATCCTAGTTTCACCCACTTGACTAGTCAACTTCTTTTAGGGGTTTCTAGAATAACTTGACTTCTTTGACCTTCTAGAAAACTCATGGGGGTTCTCTAAATTCACAAGGACATAAATATATAACTGTGAGGAATTACGTGACGTTCCACATATCATCGAAAATGGCATGGCATTCACTATCCATATAGAATAGTTTTACCTGCAAACATACTACCATTCATACCATTATACATCAAACAAACTTTAATCCTACGACCATACTATTGGGGCTACCATAATTTGATATTGGACTTGCTTTGAGGGTTGACATCAATCAATAAGGGTTGAAATCAATCTACAATATCACAATATCACTCTCCAAGGGTTGACATCAATGACAACCAACAATCCAAACCAACTATCCATCAACCTAAACTAGTTGTCCATCAACCTAAACCAATTGTCCAACAATATCCCCCTTTGGCATTGATGGAAACACCAACATTGATGGAAATACTTAGTCATGTCAATAATGTCATCTCTCCTCATCAATGTTTCTATCTCTCCCCCTTTGAAATCAATGGGAAAGGGTATCTCTCCTTGGGGATGCTCCCCCTTACTGAAATCTCCTTAGGGATTACCCCCCTATCTTCATGCCTCTAATTACTCTCTCTCTCCCTTTGATAAAATATTAACTCCCCCCGTCGATATGACATTGTACCTGCTATAACCAATCTTGGTTAAAGGAATAGCTCCCCTCATGGGTGTCTCTCCCTATTTGTAGCTATTAATATTCCTTTCTGAATCTCTCTTTCTTTGATGAATTCTCTGCATGTTTCTATATAGATCAAAGTAGGTCTTCATGTACCCTTTTTTTTTTGGAGTTATTTTCCATTGGTTCTTACTTGAGTAATCAACTGACATATATGAAAAGCATTCAAGAATAAATATCCAAATATTCTTGTGTCATTATCATCCATTATGATAATGTTCCTTTATCTCTGAACCACTATTTGAACCAATCTATGAATCCATCTTTGTCCATATTGTCTATGACTCTGCTACTCAACTATCCATAATGATGA
>SNQJ01S0056580.1:10234-20779 GCA_010110895.2 Picea sitchensis | reverse complement strand
TATATTAAATAAAAGAGTAGGCTGCAATTGTATTGTCCAACCTTTTATTACAAACAAAGTAGGAATAAAACAATCCAAAAAATCTCCCAGAAGAGTTCAAAATATGTTAATAATGGTTTTCTAGGTTCCCTATCTTCAATATTCTAGTGCTACTAACTATTTGGCTTGCATAAATCCCTACAAATTAACCTACAAAATCATAAAACATTAGGTAAATTAAACATTTTTATTACGATGCCCAAAGTGGGCAGTCTTCTTTCTTCCAATAACTAATGACAACATTGATGGTTCTACTCTTATAGCTTGCTCTGTATGTTGTTCTACGATGTCGTCTTCCATGGCTATTGCTTTCTTTTGTCCAAATGAACCAACTGATATAGTCAACAAAACATAATACCTAATCTCTGCAAGCCCATAATGTTTCTCCAACTCTAAATGTCGAACTCTCTCATGCAGTTCTTTTATCATGACTTCATGCTCCTCCAACTTTTCCCTCTTACTTTCTTCCCCTACCTCTAGAATAAATATTTTCCTTTTGTGATTTTCTAGTTAGGTGTTCATCTTAATCATTTGTTTTCTTGTTTGCTTTTAGATCCTTTAAATAAGTCTGCTCCCTTTACTTTCTCCATGTCTCCAACCTCCCCATTGCTTGGGTTGCAATTTCTTAACTATCATCACAAAGGCATTCACATCGCCTAATTGAATTTCAAAGATGGTCATGGTGGTTTTCCATTATTGTTTTTCCAAAACGTCTCTTCCAAACAATAGCCCAATGCTCTTCTATCCATTCAAAATGAAAAGAAAAAATATACCAGACCAATATCTCTTGGGAGTGACTGATAGAGCTTGACATGCTCTTAAACAACCAACAATTTAGTAAGAAATACCAAACTATATCTGAGGATTGCTTGAGGGAACTCCATACTATGGGACTTTCCATAGATATGAAGGCTTCAATCCTTGGAGGATTTCTTAAAACTAGAGTACAAGAATACTATGACTAAATCCAAAAGTCCCTGCTCCCATAACCAAGCTTATAAATTATAGTATCAAAACTCCCAATGTCTACCAAGGAACACCCTCTTGGACAAGGAAACATTTAGGGTCTAAATTTCACCCATGGGATAATTTTCCATGCTTTTTCCAAACAAAAGATTCACCAATTTCCACTTTTTCTAAAAGTGATTCACCCAAATTCTACATAATAAAATTATTTTGCCTTAAAATAGTCCAAATTTTATAGAAACTATATAAAATCCTTAGAAATTTGAATATTTTTACAAAAATATCGCCAAACATTTTATAGTTTGCATATTAAGGACTAGTAATATTCACCAAGGTTTCTACATTTTGAGATAAATTTCCATCCTTAAAATTATCCTTGCTCTTGGATCCCCTCCAAAATTTACACAAAAGATTGATTATGGAGAACTAGATCCTCTAGCAAAAGAAAAGGAAATCCAAAAAATTTGAAAAATAAGAACGTTGATTCCCAAGCCTCTCCTCCAAGGCTAGAACTAAAACTTCTAGATGCCCATCGAAAGAGGAAGAAAGATCCCACACACTCCGCACCATCCCATCATTCTAGAACTAATAAATATTACCTCCCACAATCTTGAATAAACAATAAAACAAGTCATTGTTATGATCCTTTGCATATGCATGTTGTTATGGAAATGCCACTTGTCATGACTCGGTGTTAATTGAAGAAAACTAAGGTACTACGAGGCTGCCAAATTTGGTCTATCCTTGACCATAATTTATCTCTAAGTTTCAATCTCCAAAACTATCATTTGCTGCGTTTTAGGACAACAAACAGTTTAGTAACTTTCTGACCATAATTTTTATTGGTTAAGTTTTCTTTGAGGTGCCCTTGCAAGTGTTTTCGAAGTAGTGGTTAGCACATGCAATATATCTCAAAACAAGGAACACTCCTCTAGATATTTATAACCCAAATAAGTTGATCTACACTCTAAGCATGCATGAAAATAGGACACGGGTATTTTTGGTCAACATGACCCTAGATAAACCCCCCCCGGGTAAAACCAGTTTGGAATGGAAGTATATATAAGTGGTGTCTAAAGCTTAGAATACAACAAGTAATACAATATGGTGGAACCTGTATACAAAGAAAGCTCCTCTCTAGTCTTTCAAAAGGAACCAAGAAAAAATGCGCCCAAGCTTAGTGCGCCTCTTCCCTTGTTTCCAAACTCACTCAAGTGATGCGCCCTTGACCTTTGTTGATTCGAAGAAGAATCCATAGCACCACAATGTGCTCTTGTGTGGTACCGCTCCAATGAGACCAAAAAATCAACAATCCCTCAATTCTAGCTCATGCCTGCTAGGTGTGTGCCCTCCTCCTATACCGCGCCCTCCTCCAAGCAGATGTGATCACCACAAATAAATAGGGGTTCAAGCTCCCATAGATCCTCCATGAATAGAAGCACCCAAGCTTCCCTCTTCCCTAGAGTCCAACCTCATCCTCATGCTCCCTCTCAAACTCTCCAAGTGAACATAAGAGTGAATGAGCCTCTCTTTTTCCCTTGCGCCCACCTTTAACAATCCATACGGAAACCTAAAAGTGGATGGCTAGGTTCATCCCAAGCCATCCCTAATCAATGGTTGAGATCAGCCCACAATAATTTCACTCACAAACCCACTTTGGGTTAAGTTCCCTAAGTTCACTTTAGGTCTCCTAATTCACCCACAAAGTGAATTAATAGTCACTTTAGGATAAAATGACCAAATTTCACTTTTGACTTAAATATCCTAAGTCAAAGTGAAATTAGAAATAAAGTGCAAGGTACAAAGGTACCAACATCTCCTCTTGTGGTTAGAGGCTCAAAACCACAAGGGAACCACTTCCCTAGGTACACCAAAACTCAAAACTCCCTCTTGCCAAGGAAAGTGTTTCTCACCAATCAATCTCGTCCCAACTGTGGAATTCCTTTTCTCATGGCAAGGCCTAGGTGAGTATGGTTGTACCCTCTCATAAAAGTGGCCTTTTTATTTGATCTGATTGTCTTGACAATGAACTGCTCAACCTGCCTTGACATTATTCTACTCAACCTGCCCTGACACTGATCTGCCGACTTGCCTGATCTCTAGATGGAAATCCATCTCCACCTACCTGAGATCACCTAGATCTTGGAATCACACCAAATATATCTCCCTAAGCATATCACCAAATTTCTCTAGGTCTTGGCATCTAACAAATATCCTCTCCTTGGTCTCTCACCAAGGTCCTATACTCATGGCATGCAAATGAGTCACATCTCTTGGTATTTCACCAAGAGTCTCTAGGTCTTGGCATCTCACCAAGATCCTNTTAGAAATAAAGTGCAAGGTACAAAGGTACCAACATCTCCTCTTGTGGTTAGAGGCTCAAAACCACAAGGGAACCACTTCCCTAGGTACACCAAAACTCAAAACTCCCTCTTGCCAAGGAAAGTGTTTCTCACCAATCAATCTCGTCCCAACTGTGGAATTCCTTTTCTCATGGCAAGGCCTAGGTGAGTATGGTTGTACCCTCTCATAAAAGTGGCCTTTTTATTTGATCTGATTGTCTTGACAATGAACTGCTCAACCTGCCTTGACATTATTCTACTCAACCTGCCCTGACACTGATCTGCCGACTTGCCTGATCTCTAGATGGAAATCCATCTCCACCTACCTGAGATCACCTAGATCTTGGAATCACACCAAATATATCTCCCTAAGCATATCACCAAATTTCTCTAGGTCTTGGCATCTAACAAATATCCTCTCCTTGGTCTCTCACCAAGGTCCTATACTCATGGCATGCAAATGAGTCACATCTCTTGGTATTTCACCAAGAGTCTCTAGGTCTTGGCATCTCACCAAGATCCTCAACTTTGGTCTCTCACCAAGGATTTCTACCTCCTGGCATCTCACCAACGGTCACTACTCCTAGAATCTCACCAAGAGTCTCTCTCTTGGCATATTACCAAGAGTCTCTCCCTCTTGGCATCTCACCAAGAGTATCCGGATCTTGGAATCTCACCAATATCCTCAACTTGGCCTCTCACCAACTGACTTCCACCTGAAGTGGAACCTAAAACTAATCTGCTCGTCTCCATAGCCAAGTGAGGCTCAAGATTCAGTGGTTCCCTACGACTCCTCCTCATCAACATATGATGCTCTGAATCCCCTACACCAACCCTCTGTCTCGACAACTCTGAAACTGAAGTTGTCCCGGGTGGACAAGTCACCCCGTAATATGGTTTCCTCAAAAACTGAGTTTGATATCCCTTTGAATCAACACTCTGAGTTAATAGGTCCTCCTCAACTCTATCTCCACACCTACCATTGGATGGTGTATCAACATATAAATAATTGACAAAAGCACACTACCTCTCAAACTAAGTAATGAACTCTTGCTTATTTACTGTCGCTATCGTACCATCGTGCTACGTCTTCTTCTTCCTCTTGGGACACCATCTATCATAGTGCCCCATCTCACCACAAGAAAATCATGTCACTTTTATTATGTCCTTCTTCTGTCCACTGCCACTCTCCTGTGGCTGGGTCTCTCCCTTGGGACCCTGTCTCGCACCCTCTCCGATCTTCTTCATTCCCTTTGACCAAAGAGCAAGATACTCATCCCCATCAGACATATGTTGCTGTCCTGAAGATCCAAAGCTACATCTTAGCTCCTCCTGTACAAAGTTGTCTGAAAGTCTCTCCCAAGTAGGCATAACCTCTCGGGAAACAATGCCTCGTACAAATGAACCCCAAGATTTGGAAAATATGTTCAAAGCTGTCCTCACCATAAAGTCAGTATCTACAATATCTCTGATTGTTGCTAACTCATCTATGATATGAGTGAATTTGCTTAGGTATGATGTGACTGTCTCGAAATCGAGCATCTGAATGCTCCTGAGCTTGTCATGAAGAACTATCTTTCGCTTCTGGTTTGGACTATGGTAAAGCTTCCACAATGATGCCCATATCTCAAATGCATAGTCTTTACCAGTCAAATGGGGTATGATGTGGTCCCTCACTGCATCATAAATAGTCCTCTTTGCCTTGGTGTTTTTCTTCCGGAAATATAAATCCAACAATGGTGAAGGAGCAGGTGCAAGAGGAATCACCACAGGAGCTTGAACTATATCCCATAGTTCAAGATCCTCCAAGATGACTGTGATCCTAGTCTTCCAAGGGGACCAATTTCTATCTTTGTCTAGCCTATCCTCTGCTCGCATCTGGGACACTGACATGGATGTCCACTAAAGCTCACACTGATGCAAAAACTGCAAAATAAATCAACCTCACCACTTGACACACAAGACAAATTAAGGCTGTCCAAATGTGTCCACAAAAGAGTCCTACAACTCTCCAACAAATCTTCCCACAAGCTATCCACTAACTCTGCCAACAAGTTGTCCAAAATCTACCAACAAGCTGTCACAAAACCGCCCACAAAATTCTCTAGAAATCAACAAGTGTTCGCCAACAAGGCTCTGATACCATGAAGAAAAATGAGGTACTATGAGGCTGCCAAATCTGGTCTGTCCTTGACTAGAATTTAGCTCTAAGTTTCAATCTCCAAAACTGTCCTTTGCTTTGTTTTAGGACAACAAATAGTTTAATAATTTTTTTCCCATATTTTTTATTGGTTAAGTGTTCTTTGAGGTGACCTTGCAATTCTTTTTGAACTGGTGGTTAGCACATGAAATATATCTCAAAACAAGTAACACTGCTTTAGATCTTTACAACACAAACAAGATGACATACACTCTAAGCATGCATGAAAATAAGACACGAGTATTTTTGGTCAACATGACCCTGGATAAAACCCCCTCGGGGAAAACCAGTTTGGAATGGAAGTATATATAAGTGGTGTCTAAAACATATAGTACGACAAGTAATACAATATGATGGAACTTGTATACAAATCAAGATCCTCTCGAGTCTTTCCGAAGGAACCAAGAAGAAATGAGCGCAAGCTTAGTGCACCTCTTCACTCATTTCCAAACTCGCTCAAGTGATGCGCCCTTGAGATTTGTTTCTTCGAAGAAGAATCCCTTGAACCACAATGTGCTCTTGTGTGCTACCTCTCCAGTGAGACCAACAAATAAAAAATCCCTCAACTCTAGCTCATGCCTGCTAGGTTTGTTCCCTCCTCGAAGCAGATGTAATCACCACAAGTAAATAGTGGTCCAAGCTCCCATATCTCCTCCATGAATACAAGCGCCCAAGTTTCCCTCTTCCCTAGCTTCCAACCTCATCCTCATGCTCCCTCTCAAACTCTCCAAGTGAACATAAGAGTGAATGAGCCTCTCTTTTTCCATTAATCCATAAGGAAACCTAAAAGTGGATGGCCAGGTTCATCCCAAGCCATCCCTAATCAATGGTTGATATCATCCCACAATAATCGCACTCAGAAACCCACTTTGGGTTAAGTTCCCTAAGTTCACTTTATGTCAACTAATTCACCCACAAAGTGAATTAATAGTCACTTTAAGCTAAAATGACCAAATTTCACTTTTGAGTTAAATCTCCTAAGTCAAAGTGAAATTAAAAATAAAGTACAAGGTACAAAGGTACCAACATCTCCCTCTTGTGGTTAGAGTCTCAAAACCACAATGGAACCACTACCCGAGGTACACCAAAACTCAACACTCCCTCTTACCAAGGAAAGTTTTTCTCACCAATCAATCTCGTCCCTGCTGTGGAGTTCCTTGCCTCTTGGCAAGGCCTAGGTGAGTATGGTTGTACCCTCTCATCAAATTTGCCTCTGTATCTGATCTAATTGTCCTGACATTGATTTTCTCAACCTTACCTAACATTGATCTTCTCAACCTTCCTTGACATTGATCTACTGACCTGCCTAATCTCTAGATGGAAGTCCATCTCCACCTACCTGAGATAACCTATGCATCTCACCAAAGATCTCTCCCTAAGCATCTCACCCAAGGTCTCTAAGTCTTGGAATCTCACCAAGATCCTCTCCTTGGTTTTTCACCAAGGTCCTATACTCATGACATACAAATGAGTCACATCTCTTGGTATTTCACTAAGAGTCTCTAGGTCTTGGCATCTCACCAAGATCCTCAAACTTGGTCTCTCACCAAGGATTTCTACCTCCTGGAATCTCGCCAACGGTCACTACTCTTGGCATCTCACCAAGAGTCTCTCTCTTGGAAACTCACCAAGAGTCTCTCCCTCTTGGCATCTCACCAAGAGAATTTGGGTCTTGGCAGCTCACCAAGAGAATTTGGGTCTTGGCATCTCACCAAGATCCTCAACTTGGCCTCTCACCAAGTGACTTCCACCTGAAGTGGAACCTGAACCTAATCTGCTCGTCTCCATAGCCAAGTGAGGCTCAAGCCTCAGTGGTGCCCTAATTCTCCTCCTCATCAATCTCTGATGCTTTGAATCCCCTGCACCAACCCTCTGTCTCAGCAAATCTGAAACTAAAGTTGTCCCGGGTGGACCATTCAACCCTAAAGATGGTGTCCTTAAAAATTGAGTTTGATCTCCCTTTCAATAAACACTCTGAGTTAATTGTTCCTCCTCAACTCTGTCTCCCCACCTACCATTGGATGGTGTATCAACAGACAAATAATTGACAAAAGCACACTCCCTCTCAAACTGAGTAGTGAACTCCTTCTCCTTTGCTGTCACTACCGTACCATCGTGGTGCTTCTTCTTCTTCCTCTTGGGACACTATCTAACACAGTGCCCTATCTCACTGCAAGAAAAGCATCTCACTTTTCTTATGTCCTTCTTCTGCCCACTGCCACTCTCTTGTGGCTGGGTCCGTCCCTTGGGACCCTGTCTCGCACCCTCTATGATCTTCTTATTTCCCTTTGACCAAAGAGAAATATCCTCATCCCCCTTAGGCGTATGCCGCTGTCATGAAGATCCATAGCTGCATCTCAGCTCCTCATGTACAAAGTCATCCCAAAGTCTCTCCCAAGTAGGCATGACCTCCCGGGAAACAATGCCTCGTAAAAATAAAGTCTATATCTACAATCTCCTTGATTGTTGCTAATTCATCTATGATATGTGTGAATCTACTTAAGTATGATGTGACCATCTCAAAATCGAGCATCTAAATTCTCCTGATCTTGTCATGCAAAACCATATTTCATTTTTGGTTTAGACTACTATAAAGCTTGCACAATGATGCCCATATCTCAAATGCATATTCTTTACCAGTCAAGTGGGGTATGATGTGGTCCCTCATCGCATCACAAATAGTCGTCTTCTCCTTGGTGTTTTTGTTCTTGAAATATGCATCCAACAATGGTGACGGAGCAGGTGCAGGAGGAATCACCACAAGAGCTTGAACTATATCTTATAGTTCAAGATCCTCTAAGATGAATGTGATCCTGGTCTTCTAAGGGGACCAATTTATATCTTCATCTAGCCTATCCTCTACCCACATCTGGGACATGGACATCGATGTCCAATAAAGATCACACTGATGCTCTCACTGATGCGAAAAATGCAAAAGAAATCAACCTCACCACTTGGCACACAAGCAAAAGTAAGGCTGTCCAAACGTGTCCACAAAACAATCCGACGATTGTCCAACAAATCTTCCCACAAGTTGTCCACTATCTCTGCCAACAAGCTGTCCAAAATATACCAACAAGCTGTCACAAAACTTCCCACAAAATGCTCTAGAAATAATCAAGTGTTTGCCAACAAGGCTCTGATACCATGAAGAAAACTGAGGTACTATGAGGCTTCCAAATTTGGTCAGTCCTTGACCAAAATTTAGCTCTAAGTTTCAATCTCCAAAACTGTCCTTTGCTACATTTTAGGACGACAAACACTTTCGTAACTTTTTGCCCATATTTTTTATTGGTTAAGTGTTCTTTGAGGTGCCCTTGCAAGTGTTTTCGAATCAATGGTTAGAACATGCAATATATCTAAAAAAAAGTAACACTCCTCTAGATATTTACAACAAAAATAAGATGATCTACACTCCAAGCATGCATGAAAATATGACACAAATATTTTTGGTCAACATGACCCTGGATAAACCCCCTCTCGAGGAAAACTAGTTTGGAATGGAAGTATATATAAGAGGTGTCTAAAGCATAGAGTACAACAAGTAATACAATATTATGGAACCTGTATACAAAGAAAGCTCCTCTCGAGTCTTGCCAAAGGAACCAAGAAGAAATGTGCCCAATCTTAGTGCGCCTCTTCCCTTGTTTCCAAACTCGCTCAAGTGAAGTGCCCTTGAACTTTGTTGCTCCGAAGAAGAATCCCTTGAACCACAATGTGCTGTTGTGTGCTACCTCTCCAATGAGACCAACAAATCAACATTCCCTCAAGTCTAGCTCATGCCTATAGGTGTGCACCCTCCTCTTATAGTGCACCCTCCTCCAAGCAGATGTGATCACCACAAATAAATAGGGGTACAAGCTCCCATATATCCCCCATGAATAGAAGCTCCCAAGATGCCCTCTTCCATAGATTCCAACCTCATCCTCATGCTCCCTCACAAACTGTCCAAGTGAACATAAGAGTGAATGAGCCTCTCTTTTCCCCTTGCGCCTTCCTTGAGAAATCCGTAAGGAAACCTAAAAGTGGATGGCTAATATCATCCCAAGCCATCCTTAATCAATGGTTGAGTTCATCCCACAATAATATCACTCACAAAACCACTTTGGGTTAAGTTCCCTAAGCTCACTTTATGTCTCCTAATTCACCCTTGAAGTGAATTAATAGTCACTCTCGGATAAAATGACAAAATTTCACTTTTGACTTAAATCACCTAAGTCAAAGTGAAATTAGACATAAAGTACAAAGTACAAAGGTACCAACATCTCCCTATTGTGGTTAGAGGCTCAAAACCACAAGGGAACCACTTCCCGAGGTACACCAAAACTCAACATTAATGAGGTCATTTAGAATGTTGAGAGGATAATAGCCTAGGGAAGTTTATGATTTTCCTTGCCCCACCTGCTTTTTGTGAACATGACTAAGAGGTAAGGTGTAGGCCTTATTGGCCATTACGTCCACCAATTGATTGGTCCCTCTGAAAGTATGAAGGAATTTGACTTCTTCCAATCCTTTTAACAAATTTTTAGTACGACAGAGCAATCTATTTAGTTGAGGATCTTTAGGTAAAGTTTTGAACACCATATGTCATATGACTATCATCAATTCTCCAACCACTGTCATTTTTTTGACACCTTGGTTATTCATAATCCAAATCCCCTTCCAAAGGGCCAAGGCCTTAGCCTGATTATTTAAGATTTCATTGATTCCCCATGCATATGATAGTTCTCATTTTCCTTCAGTATCAAATAACCCCTCCCCCCCTCGCACTTGTTTCCCCTATTGAAATGTTAATATTCAACAATATTTGGTGTACTTTAAATATTAACCATACATACATTTTTTTCCCAAGGAAAAATTAAAAAGTTTTCATTAATTCAAAAGGCTCCGAGGAGTAAATAAATAATATTGCCTCCATAGAGTTTACAAAAATGTCTCAAGACTACACACTTGGCCATTCTAAATTATCAAAGAGGAGAAGCCACTACAATAATTATT
>SNQJ01S0056579.1:43972-54821 GCA_010110895.2 Picea sitchensis | reverse complement strand
ACACACTACCACAATAATGCTTTGTTCAAGCTCTTTTCCATTTGTTGGGAAAAGACACTTGAAATAAAACTTCTCACTTTATTTCTGATGGTCAGAACTGTCCATGCCAAGGCTTAGACCTACTGGGCTATGCCACACAAAGATCTTTTCATAACATCATACATATAAATTCAACAATAAAATGCATTCTACTAATACACAATTTAATGTGTAAATCATAACCATTTTCTACAAAAATCTTCCACATGCAACATTGTAAATATGATGACATGTACAGGGTACACAACATAAAAATTAACATAGATATGGTACTTATCTATTTATGAGAATACCACCAACTGCGTGCATACCTTCTACGAACCTCCCATCCTTAGACCATGTTTCTCATCACTCTCATCAATGAGCCACCCTCAAGCTAGGACTAAACTCCATGAGGGAAAGGGATTCCTAGGCTAGGTTGAGACTAAGGAAAGTTGCACAGTACAACATGAAGGATTCCATCCGATGAGCCAACTTACGCCCATAACTCATAGACTCTCATTCCCCACATAATCGTCCCACCCCAAGAAGTATACACCTTCAATATACAACATTGCATTTAATGCTCCACTTCCCTTCCAGGGCTTCAACAAAAGGACACACATGAATTCTTAGAGCTCTGTAGCTGATATTGGGCTCCTTCCAGGAGACTCCACTTCCCCAACAAGCTCTCTCACCTAGAGAAAGTTTTTCATAGGATTGCAAACCTTCTTCTTCAATACATGGGCCTGGCAACCGTCCTCTTTAAACCACATGCCTGACAACCTGCTTCTTCTGTCCATCTCCTAAGTCAAACGGGTAAAGGAAGTGGAAAAAAAGAACTTGGGTATGGAACATATGATGGAAAAAACAAAAAACATTAAGGTAGGGTACACACTCAAGTGAGTAGTGTGTGATAGTTAGAAAGGTAGAAAATGGAGGAGTTCAATGATGGACAAAATGACCGGTGCCTGAGTGCGTGAGTGCATGGGGAGAATGGAGAGAATGGTCGATGAAACCCCACAACGAACTGATTTCCCACATAAAACAACATGTCCTAAATCGAACATTTTTCCTTATGAAGTTCCATGAGCTTCACTTCTCATTCGTTCCCCTTCCCACAAGAAATTAGGATAACATGATTTATTTTCCCAAACCTTAGTGTTTTAGGAAAATATATTATAATATTCCCCAAACCTTAGTCTTATACCCTTCCCTAACCTAGTGGATTTTAGTTCCCCATAGAACTTTCTTCGTGGTCAGTCTACACACAACGATGCATTTTATATTAATGATATGCATAATTACATATAAAAAAATAGGCTCATTGGCCTAACATCACATAAGACTCCTATCTTATAATCACTTGGCTCACCAACGTACAAAACATGTTTACAATTCAGTAGTGATTCGACCTTAGGGTATTACAATCCCCTCCCCTTATTTATGCACTTTCCTAAGTGTATCTTCTTTGCATAATATCAACAAGATTTCAAAAATATTAAAAAAAATGTGGGTATTCTTCCCGCATAGAATCTTCATGCTCCCAAGTTGTGTCCTCAGGACCATACTAGGTCCATTGGACCTTTACAAGCTCTATGGCTCGATTTTGGAGTTGTTTTAATTTCCGGTCCAAAATGCATACTGGATGCACTTGGAAATTTCCTTCTTGATCCACTTGAATGACATTCCAATCAATAACATGATTATCATCAGGTATATCTTTCTTAATAAATGATACATGAAATACATTATGAATGGTCATAGATGTAGGAAATGAAATCATATAAGCTATTTGTCCAATCCTCTCTAGGATTTCAAACGACCCACAATATCTAGCTGCCAGCTTGGAACAATTTCCCAACTTCAAGGAACTTATGTTGGCCTTCACTTTAAACTCCTTGTGGATTCTTCCCCTGTCAGCATATCTGTTATGCCTGTCTTGGGAATATTTTAAATTCTTTATAATATTCATCATTTCCTCTTCCATTTCCCTAAGAAACTTTGGCCCAACCACTTCTCTATTTGTTGGGTTGTCCCAACTTACTGGTGTGTTGCACTTTCTTCCATAAAGTTCCTCGAATGGGCTCATCTTTAAAGATTCACGATACCAATTGTTGTAGGCACATTCTACCAAGTGTATATAGTCCTCCCACTTTGATGGTTTTCCCATCACATACATTCTTAGCATATCCTCTATCACTTGGTTCACCCTTTCTGTTTTCCCATCAGACTCGAGATGATAAGTTGTACTGAAGTTCATATTTGTTCCGAACCCTTTGAATAATCCCCTCCAAAACTTTGAGCTAACCTTTGGGTTTGTGTCAGAAAAAATTGTCTTCGGAATTCCATGTAAGCGTGCTACTTCCCTCATATAAATATCAACAACATTGGTTGCTTTGTGAGTAATCTTCATTGGAATGAAATGGGAATCTTTAGTAAGATTGTCCACCACCACCATGATAGAATCATCTTTCTTTCTCATTCTGGGAAATTTGGTGATGAAATCCATTGTCACCACTTCCGACTTCCACTTAGGAATGGTCAATGAATGAAAGAACCTAGCTGGGTGTCTATGCTCAACCTTGAACTTTTGACACTCCAGACATTCAACAATGTACTCAACAATTTATTTCTTCATGCCTAGCCAATAGTATTGTCTTTTGAATGTTGCAACAGTTTTATGATAGCGTGGGTGTCCATCATAAGGTATGTTATGCATCTCTTTCAATATTGTACTCCTCAATTCGTGATAATTGGGTACATAAATTTTGTTCATGTACAAAAGAATTTCATCATTTCCCAATTTATATTCTTCAATATTCTGTTACATTTTACCTTGTTGTAATTTTGTTACTAACTCCATGTTCTACAAATCATCTTTTGTAGCCTAATTTTTTTTTATTTTAAGATTAATTTGATACATGCTAATGGTTGTAGCATGTAGTTCATGCACTCTCCTGCTGAGTACATCAACCACTTTGTTCTCTTTTCCTTTGATGTGCTTGATATCAAAGTCATACTCACATAGAAACTCTAACCATCTATTTTGTCTGGCATTTAGATTTGGATGATCAAATATATATTTCAGACTATTATGGTCTATCCTCAACTCAAATATTTTTCCCATGAGGTAGTGTCTCCATTTATTTAAGGAATGCACTATGGCTTCCAACTCCAAATCATGAGTGGCATATATCCTTTCATGCTCTTTCAATTTCCTAGATTCAAAACATACCACAAAACCATTCTGACTAAGGACTCCATCAATTCCTTCTTTGCATGTGTATGTGCAAACCATGGAATCCTCATTAGGATCTACAATCCTCAGAATTGGAGAACTAGTTACCAATTGCTTCAATTGTTGGAAGCTCTTTTCACATTGTGTTTTCCATTGAAACTTCACCCCCTTCCTTTGCAAGGAAGTAATCGGGTGAGAAACCCTTGAAAACCCTGCAATGAATATTTTGTAGTATCTAGCTAGACCCATGAAGGATCTGACTTCTATCAAATTCTTAGGTGTTTTCTACCCTTTAATAGCTTCAATATTTCCAGGGTCCAATACTATCCCTTCTTCGAATATGATATGCCCCAAATAGTGAATTCTTTTCTAATAAAATGAGAACTTTCTTAATTTGCGATACATTTGGTTCTCTCTTAAAACTTGTAACACCACTGTGAACTCTTAATGACCATACCTTGTCCTGAAGGTAGTCTTGCTGATGTCTTCATCTCTTAACCTTACTTGATGGTAACCATATCTGAGATCAATCTTTGAAAATATCCTTGCATCATTTAACTGATCAAAGAGATCATCAATCCTTGGAAAATGATACCTGTTCTTTATAGTTACCTTGTTTAATTTTCTGAAGTAAATACACAACCTCCATGTCCCATGTTTCTTCTTCACAAATAAAAATAGGGCACCCCAAGGTGACATAGTTGGGCATATATACCCCTTCTTCAAAATCTCTTCAAGTTTTATTTTCAACTCCTTCGACTTTGGTGTACTCGTCATGTAGGGAGTCTTGGATACTGGAGCTGCTCCAAGCATTAATTTTATAAAGAAATCAATATCTCTCTTTGGGGGTAGTCTCGGTATCTCCTTAAACACATCCTCAAAATATTTCAGGATTATATGATCCTCAAGATTTAGCACCTTATCCTTAGGTGATTCCTCCATATGAAATGGAAATATTTGGAAGCCCTTCCTGTAACACTTCTTCAACTGCATTATTGATATCTCCCAAAAAATAATGTTCCTAGGAATTCCTTGGACTGTTCTTGGGTTCCCTTCCTCATTCAGGAAAGTAAATTCCTTGTTATGACAGTCTAAGACATCATGGTGTTTTTCCAACCAATCCATACCAATTAGATAGACATATGATCCCAAGGGAAGGATTTGAAAATATTCCTTGGTAATTAGTCCCTTCATGTCCACTATAAATTATTTAACTAGCTAAACAACTTTTCTCTTGGCTCCTGTAGCCAGCTGCACCATCCAAGATTTCCCATGTTTGTTTCTTGGCAATTTTAATCTTTCCACTACCTTCGGATCGATATAGATATGAGTAGCTCTTGAATCTATTAAAATAGTTAAGGAATGGTTATTGATCATACCTTCTACTTCAATCATCTGTGATGGAAACTCTATTTTCTTGTTTTCGAGGGATGCATAGATCCTTGGAACACTTCTGCCTATGTCCTCCACTATTTCAGCTTATTGTACATTGTGGAAAACTTTCACTTTGTCACTTTTGTGAGGAAAATCCCTATACTTATGGTCTCCTTTACAACCCCAACATCGAATAGGTGGATTCCTTGGCATTTTCCCACCTACCTCGGTCATTTTGTTCTCTCTAAAAGATGGTTGTCCTTGACGATTTTTTATGAGAAATGGTGGCTTCTTCCCCTTCTTCCTCTCTTCCCTCTTAAACTTGTTCTTGTCCTCCCAAGCCTCTTGGAAAGTAGGCTTTCCTTTTTGCAGATCATATAATCACTTGGATCTTCTTATGGTTTCCTCCAAATTTTTAGGATCATCATATTGAATTTTATCATTGATGAAATATGGCAGCCCACTCAAATATCTCTGGATCTTAACAATCTCATCTTTTATGAAGGAGACACACTTTAACATTTCTAAAAATATCCTTTCATACTCATCAATGGTCATGCTGCCCAGTTTGAGTTCAAATAACTCTTTCATCTTTTTTTCATAATGCCTCTTGGTTAGTATTTGTTCTCAAAATGCTTCTTGAATTTCTTCCATGTAACATTCTTCTCTTTGATGTGATGCACTTGCACAATATGATCCCAACACATTGATTTCTTTCCTTTAATATGGTAGATAGAAATTCTTCCTTCTGCATGAGAAGAATAATTATGAAGTTGGAAATATTTTGTCATGCCCAACAACCATGTCTCAACATCTTCATCTTTCTTGTGCTCTCCATCAAAGGTAGGAGGTTTGATCTTGTTCATTTCTCCTTTAAATTCATCCACCCTAGACTTATTATTCTTCCTTGAAGGGGATGGACTTGAGTTGTTATTTTCCCTCTTGCATTTTATTTGAGAGTGATGATGATGTATTCTATCACTCCTGGATCTTACTCTTTCCTCAGGGGTCCTGTGGCTTCCTGATTTGTTGGATCCACTCTTCTTATACAATTTATTTTCAATTATGTCCAGGCTCTTCATTAACTTCATATTGAAGTATTCCTTCTTCTATTTGGCTTTTATAAGCCTTTCATTATAATATTTGTTAGTCTAGACATATTTTTGCAAATTTATAATGGTCTCAGCTAGATTTATATCTTCCTCCTTCCCTCCTCCATGTCTATTGGAATTGGTTCCTTCCATACCAAACTGGACATTCATCCCTTTGATTTCATCTTCTTGTATGTAAGCCTCTTATGCATCATCCATATCTATGAAATTTGTGATAACTCTGCTCCGTTTTGACAACTGTTAATTCTGCAAAAATGTGCAACCAACAGAACTTTATTAGGCTAATTGTTCTCAACAATTTCATGAAAAAATGAACCATTCTAATTCATTAATATATCAGACTTATTTTATATTTATTTATTGAGTAATTTTATGATCAGTACCCATTCCCATGTGAACAACTACGTTCTTCTTTCCCAGACCTTTCCAATGATTGCTTCTTTGCTCAATTATGAGCTTTGAGAATAAAGTTATGGTCCTTTAGAACTTGTTTTTTATTTCTCTGCTGCAGTCCTTGTGCAGCTGATCTCTTTTCTCTGAGATAAATTTCTCTTATATATTTGTTGGATCCTATATTCATATTTACAAGACTTCTTACTTTGATAGTTGTAGGTATGAATAATCAATAACCTCACGAGCTTCATCTTTAAGCCTTTTTTTTTTTTAATTTGGGCACTAGCCCTTTTTATTTGTCCATCAATCGCATGTGACCAAGTTCTAGAAGATAGGTGCTTATCCAAATCCTAGGGAACTTCGAGGCTATGAAAATTTGGGCTTCGATGATTTCTCCTTATGAACATCACAAAAACCCTGGACCGTTGAACTGGCGAGCTCATTATGCAGTACACCTTTGAGACCTTATTGTCAGTGCCATTTGTTTAAGCTCATAACCAACGAATTAAATTTCTTACCAGGAGCTATGACCACAGTATTATGTGTGTTCCAATCCCATTAATGGAAAAATCGTTGATCTGTTGATCACTTTAAGATCGATGGTCCTCAACGATTGTAGAACTCAAACATGCTTGTGGTTTAACAACCCCGACTTCTACAATGGAAAGATGTGTGATGGAGTGGAAAATGATTTCCACTGTTGATATTCCTCCCAATGGATATATACAATCATTATTGATTGTGGTATGTGAAATATCCCCCTCGTTAATTTACCTTTGGAATTTTGCAATCATTCTCGTCTGTCGATCTATTCCTCGTAGATCCGATGATCATGATTATATCATTGTTGATTTGGCATTTCTGATGATCATTGTTGAGCCTCTAAATTGACATCCCCACTACCCTATTATACTCCTCATCTATACCATTTTGGATTACCTAAGCTTGGATAAATGACAAAT
Source organism: Picea sitchensis (assembly GCA_010110895.2). Taxonomy (NCBI): domain Eukaryota; kingdom Viridiplantae; phylum Streptophyta; class Pinopsida; order Pinales; family Pinaceae; genus Picea; species Picea sitchensis. The sequence continues at coordinate 47,721 of SNQJ01S0056579.1, read as the reverse complement.
AACACTACCATTAGCCATTGATGAGGTCATAAGGTAAAGTATAATTGAATTCGTGCATTTTGTGGTTTATTGAGCTAGGAGACTAAATGTTTCATGTGCTAATGTTTTAAATTGCCATGTATAAACTTTGACCTCTAGATGAGTCCAACATTTTTGTATTAGCTCAACCATCTGATACTTATGTGCTAGATCGCCATTGTCTGAATCCGGTACCAAACACAACCGGTACTGAATCTCTTTTGTTGTGATCTGGTACCAACAAACACACTCTGTTGTGATCCGGTACCAACGGCCATAGACTGTTCTAGTTCGGTACCAACCACTTTCATACTATTCAGATCCAGTACCATTTACCAAATCTCACATGTCACGATCCAGTACCAATACAAGAAGCAAAATATACCAATTTTAGCTCCAAATCGTGACCAAGTTAATTGTTGGATGTTTGTTGAATAATCAAAGCTCTATAAAGGTTATGTTAATCTAGTTTTTATTTAGCTACATCCTCATACACTTAGGTGTCCTTGGGGATGAAATAAATAACTATGTGAATGTCTCGTTGACAATTGATTGATCTTCTAAAGATTTCACCTCCTTGTTTTTCATGACTAAGACTGTTTAAATGGTCATGGAAAGGATGGTGGAGGTAGTAGAAAGTTAGCATAACATAGTATGTGAAGTAGTGTTACATATTGCATAACATATTTTGAGTTGAATTTTAATATAAGGATGTCATTTATTTCAGTGCTGATCATTTATGAATGGAGATGTGAGTTGAGTTGTTAGCATCGTTTGATTCTATGTTTTGAAATTTGAGTAAGAGGGAATGTGTGGATTGAAAGAAAAATTAATGTAGACTCGGTCGTTGACTTGTTGAAGGGCCCACTGGCCAACAAAGGTTAGCATCCTTATAGATTAGTGTTAGTGGTTGATTTCAATAGTATAAATGTTAGACTAGTTGAAGATTTGATCTTTTCAGATGATAGCAGTATGGTTCAGTTTAGGTTTTGATTTCTTAGAGATCTTTTTTTGATGATAGCAGTATAGTTCAGTTTAGGTTTTGATTTCTTAGAGATCTTTTTTTTTCATATGCTCTGTTTTTGTTTTTATGAATTTGATTTCGTTTCATGGACATAAATGTTGGTAGCAATAGTCAGACATATTTGAAGGAGAACTAGTGAAGTTCACAACACAACATTGTGAACCACAACATATTCAGTATATTGACTATTGAACTACCCATGCTATGTCTTGATGATTGATGTCTGATTTCCCTTTCAGAAGTGTGATTGCATGGTTAGTTTTCTGGGTCAGATAGTAGAATTGATCTGTCAAAATAACTTCATCTCATACTTGCATGTTCCATAATGGAGTAGATAGACTCTCTGTGAAAGACAACCAAAGTGTGTTTTGATTTGCTAGTTTGTTTTATTTCCAGCATGCATAATCTAGAATAGTTCTATACTAATGACATTAGAATTACCTTCCTTATTGGTGGTCTTGTAACTCTATTGATTACATATCCCGGATTGATAATTAATGAGTGCATTATATTACACATATAAGTAGAACAACATTTTGGCGCTGTTGTTGGGGAGTTGCAAACAGTAGGAAGTGATTTTTAGCTTAGATTGTTTGCATAGTTTTTGAATGATTGTAAAGGCTACTTGAGGGAGGAAGATAAAATGTTTAAGACGTGAGTGAAGAGCCATGTGGCCACTAGAGTGGGATTCTCTAAAGCCAGGTTGCCTTCTTACCTTCTAGATAGTATTGAGATTTCAATTCAATTAAGAGTCAAATTTCCATTTTATGCATAGATATAGAGATAATAAGGGTAGATTTGTAAGCTCTAAAGATTCAAAAACAACCCCCCCCACTAATCCAAATGACATTGGTGCAGGAAAAATTCCACCAGGAGAAAGTTCAAGGGGAGCTAGCGAGGCTCCAGAAGAAGAACCTAAAATGGAAGAAACAACATTGGGGTGGGCAGAACGTGAATCTGATGAACGTTTAGGAGACACACAAAATCTAGTTTCTGAACCATCTATCAGTGGAATGGCAGAAGAAGAAGGAAATGCAGCCACTGAGACTGAGACCTTTGGGTTTCCAATCTTGAATATTTCCAGAAACATCAACATGAAAAACATCCCACTATCATCATTACCCACTTTTAGAGGTATGTCAACTGAATATCCAGACTTATTCTTATTCGAGTTTGACATATTATTTAGAAGCTATAACTACTCAGACGATGCCCAAAAACTTAAGCTCTTTCCTGCTACAATGAAGGATTCAACCTTAAGATGGTTCATGAGATTAGGATAAAATACAATCGTCTCTTGGGATCAGATGAAAGACACATTTTTATAGAAATACCAAGACTATTGTAAGGATAATGCTAAAAATGACATTTCTAAAATGCAGCAAATAGAAGATGAAAGCCTTGAAAACTACTTCGAAAGGTTCTTATACAACTACCAGAAATCAAAATTATTCACCACATACCCAACTGTAGTAAGAATTGTACTTTTGAAGGGTATTAGAGATGACTGCATAGAAGTTTTAATTTTTTTAAGTTCAGGAGATGTGCACCAAAATCATTTTGTAGAGATTGTAGATTACTATAGAAGATACTCAAGAGGACAAACTAAAATAGGCAAATCACCAAGAGATTCTTTTAGCAGAAATACAAGACAAAGCTCAGGGACTATCACCAAAATTGAGTTAGGAAACTTATTAGAGAACTTTAAAACAAACATCTTGAGAACAATCAGTAACCAGTTAGATACCCTAAAACTGAAAAAGAAACAAGAAGAAGAAACTATTTTAGCAAGATTCTGTCCTAGATGCTGAAATAAGCATGGTGATAAAGAATGTCCATTAAATGTCATAGAAATATGTGGCCTATGTACACTAGAGAACCCCACATCTGAGTGCCCAACTTTTCTTGAACTACAATCCATGTATAGGGGAGGAGGAGTCTCACAAGAATAATCATACCCTTCCATATGACCTTGGAGAGCACAAAACCCCAATGCATTTTATGACCCTAATGCACAATATCAACAACAACAATGGGGTCCTCCTCCAATGACCTATCCACAATGGACACCTCAGCAAGATCAAACTCAACCTTGGCAACAAGGTTGGAGGGGGCCTGTGTATGGGAATCCCTCTTACCATACATATCCACAGTATCCTACAAACATTTCCCAATTACTACCTGGATTTAACCCACCAAAGATGAAATATTTACTCCCACCTCCTATACAACAACAATTTACAACCCCCTTGAACCCTAACCAACAGCAACAAGTACCTATAAATGCCAATAAACATCCACAAAACCAAGTTGCCCACAACCCTTTGAGACAAACAACAATCCCTACCCAGCCAATCCCTAACTCCAATAATCAACCCACCCACCCTATGCAAAATACAAAAGTTCAAACCTTTCCCACCTATGAAATTCAACTACGATCAAGGAAAACTATAAATCTATCAAATCCTGGAGTAATAATTTAGGAAGAAAATGATAATCATTCTGAGGAAGAAAACACTCAAACCACCCCTGTAGAAGAAGAGATGCCCCCTCCTATTCCAATCACTTATCAGTCTATATGAGTACCTCAACAAGTTAATCTTCCACCCTACCCCAAAAGACTATTAGTGAAGAAACCTGACCCATCCTTGCACAAAGATATAGAGGATGAATTATGAAATGTATGTATAAAAATACCTCTGCTACA
>SNQJ01S0056579.1:28297-43962 GCA_010110895.2 Picea sitchensis | reverse complement strand
TCAACAAGAACCTTAACAAAAGAACATATGAAGAAAAATATTGGGGAGATGCAAAAACAAAAGCAGGAACTCAAACAAGAAGTGAAGGAATACCAACTATTGGACATGTATATCAAAAAGGAAAACAAGCAATTGAAGGAAACCAGCCATCAACTTCAAGATGACCATGAAGAGACTTATAATAATCTCAAGAAGGTACTAAGACTCTTACAATACATTAGGGTCATAAAAAGGGAGCTGAAAGCAGAAGCCTCAGTCATCAACGTCATTGATCCACAGAAGTAAAGAATGGAGTCTCAAATTTTGAAAAAAATTTAGTTGTTTCAGTTGCACGAGGACATGCAATGGTTTTGGCATGGGGGAATGTTGAGCCTCTAAATTGACATCCCTACTACCCTATTATACTCCTCATCTATACCATTTTGTCTTACCTAAACTTGGATAAATGACAAAGAACACTACCATTATCCATCGATGAGGTCATAAGGTAAAGTATAACTGAATTCGTACATTTTGTGGTTTATTGAGCTAGGAGACTAAATGCTTCATGTACTAATGTTTTAAATTTCCATGTATAACCTTTGACATCTAAATGAGTCCAACATTTTTGTATCAGCTCAGCCATCCAGTACTTATGCACCAGATCGCCACTGTCTGAATCTGGTACTAAGCACACCTTTCATTTAGATTCGGTACCGAACCATCCACTGTCGCAATCCAGCACCAACGGCCACAAACTATTCTAGTCTGGTCCCAACCACTTGCATATTGTTTAGATCTGGTACCATTTACCGAATCTCACCTATCACGATCCGGTACCAATACAAGAAGCATAATATACCAAGTTTAGCTCCAGATCGTACCCAAGATAATTGTTGGATGTTTGTTGAATCATCAAAGCTCTAGCAAGGTTATGTTAAGTTAGTTTGTTTATTGCTTCATCCTCATACACTTCATGTTATGAGGATGAAGCTTAAAATATGTAACCGAATATATAAATTTGACAACTGACTGATCTGCTAAAGATTTCACCTCCTTGTGTTTCACGACTAAGACTGTTTAAATAGTCATGGCAAGGATGGTGGAGGTAGTAGAGAGTTAGCATAACACAGTATGTGAAGCAACGTTACATATTGCAGAACAGATTTTGAGTTGAATTTTAATAGAAGGATGTCATTTATTTCTAGGTCTTGATCATTTATGAATGAATGTGAGTTGAGTTGTTAGCATAGTTTGATTCTATGTTTTGAAATTTGAGTAAGAGGACTATGTAGATTGAAAGAAATCTTACAGTAGACTCCATACATTGACCTGTTGAAGCGGCAAGGACCCACCTCTCAACAAAGGTAAACATCCTTATAGATTGGTGTTAGTAGTTGATTTCAATAGTATAAATGTTAGACTAGTTGAATCTTTGATCTTTTCAGATGATAGCAGTATAGTTCAGTTTAAGTTTTGATTGCTTAGAGATCTTTTTTTTTGCATATGATCTGTTTCTATTTTTATGAATTTGATTTCGTTTCATGGACATAAATGTTGGCAGGAGTAGTCAGACATATTTGAAGGAGAAATAGTGAAGTTCACAACAACACATTGTTAACCACAACATACTTAGTATATTGACTATTGAACTACCCATGCTATGTCTTGATGATTGATGTGTGATTTCCCTTTTAGAAGTGTGATTGCATAGTTAGTTTTCTGGGTCAGATAGCAGAATTGATCTGTCAAAATAACTCCATCTCATACTTTCATGTGCCATAATGGAGTAGATAGCCTCTCTGTGAAAGACAACCAAAGTGTGTTTTGATTTGCTAGTTTGTTTTGTTTCCAGCATGCATAATCTAGAATAGTTCTATACTTATGACATTAGAATTACCTTCCTTATTGTTGTTTTGTAACTCTGTTGATTACAAATCCCAGATTGATAATTAATGAGTGCATTATATTACACATATAAGTAGCAAAAAAATCATAATATCACCCCTTGTTGGTCTAGTATTTTTGAACTTATGAACTGTCCAGGGTCCACTTATTACAAATGTCTTCAATTATGGTGGTGACACGGGGCCCCACCGCCAAGTGACACATGTCAAATCACTATTGGTACAATAGGGCCTATTAAAAGTACCAAACCAGATGACACATGTCACACCTAGAGGAGGTCCACATCACCCCAAGTGATGTCATCATGCCACATCACAATATGTTACTCCGGTAGTTTGACATTTTGGGCTTCGAGAGATCCTACTCTCGCACACTCTATACCTCCTAAATGTCAGACTGACGAACTATTTAACAGGTGCTTCTTTTGAGCTATGGTGCTTCGGTGCTTTGGAGCTTCGTAACTCCAGGCTTAGAAATTTTTTTGGCACTGATCGCCATACAATAAATCAATGGACCGCTCCCTCTCGGTAACCAACGACCATGATCAACTCCAAGACTCTGGGCTTTGGAAGTCCTAGACTATCCACATTCGCAATCCTTCGAGAGTGCCAAGTCTCCAGACTATTTGATCTTCTACCACGTATCCTCTGTGATCAACGGTCGATATGGAATCTGACCATCGGGCCTTCTAGAGTCCTTGACCTCAACTTCTTATCCATTGAATCGTATAGAGTGTTAATTCTCCAAACTATGGGATCTACTATTGTGTGTCTTCTCTAATCAATGATAAGGATTTACTTCTCTCTTTGGAGCTTCTAGGTTTTCATATTCATCACACTTCATTCCTTCCGAACATCGAATTGATGAACTCGACGATCTCCTTTGCTCGACTATCAAATAATGTAGTGACACATGGCCCCATCGATGGGTGACATGTGGCAGGTCCCAAATGGTAATAAGGGCTTATAACTGGTACAAAAATAAGTGAGATGTGGTAGCCTTAGGGTAGGTCCATGTCACCCTGACGTTATGTGATTTTGTCACTTCGAAAGATATCTTCTCATCTACACATTTTCAAAACTCCCGAACTGTCAACTATCGAACAATTGCATCTCGTAGCTTCGGGACTTTAGATATTTCTTCTCATCAACACTCTTTCAAAACTGTCAAACTGTTGACTTCCAAACAATTGATTCTCATAGCTTCAGGACTTCAGTGAAACTCTACTCCACACAATCTCCAACAGATTTCCCCGAACACTGAACCGCCAAACCACTTGGGAAAATCCAACGGTCCACCTTCTCCCAAATGATCTATGACTGAAAATCACTATAGGACTTTTAGAGCTTCGGGGCTTCGGGGCTCTGGGTCTTCATAGGATTTCCCTATTGAAACACCACACAACCCCCTGACTATCAAAACTACGAGTAGGATGATATGCTGACACGTGTCCTTAAACAAGAACGGTCTAGATTAACTCTAGATTTCAGGGAAATTGGTTGAAGTGTGTGCGGAATGGAATTCCTCTTGAAATCTTGAAGTCCCAATTTGTAGAGTTCCCCAATTCTATTGAATTCGAGCACTGATACCAACTTGTAGCATCCCCCAGAAACCTAGGACATGGACACGCTACCAAAATACTTCTTTTTCCAAGCTCTTTTCCATTTGTTGGCGAAAGACACTTGAAATAAAAATTCTCACTCTGTTTCTGATGGTCATAAATGTCCAAGCCAAGGACTATACCTACTACGCTTTGTTATACAAATCTCTTTGCGAAACATCATACATATAAATTCAACAATAAAATGCATTCTACTAATACACAATTTTATGCATAAATCACAACCATTTTCTACAAACATCTCACACATGAAACATTATAAATATCATGACATGTATAGGGTACACAATATATAAATTAGCATAGAGATGGTACTTATATTTTTATGAGAAGACCACCAACTGCATGCATACCTTCCATGAACCTTCCAGACCTAGACCATGTTTCTCATCAATCTCAGTAGTGGGCCACCCCCGAGATGGGACTAAACTCCACCAGGGAAAGGGATTCCTAAGCTAGGTTGAGACTATGGAAAGTTGCACAATACAAACAGAAGGATTCCCTCCTAGGGGCCAACTTATTCCCACAACTCACAGACTCTCATTCCCCACATGACCATCCCACCCTAGGAAGTATACACCTTCACTGTCCAATAGTCCATCGGTTTCTCCACTTCCCTTCTAGGGTTTCATCAATAGGTCAGATAAGAAATCTCATAGTTTTGTAGCTGTTGTTGGGCTCCATCTATGAGACTTCACCTCCCCAACAACCTCTCTCACTTGGAGAGAGTTTCTAATAGGACTAAAAACCTTCTTATTCAATCCACGGGCCTGGAAACCTGAATCTTAAAACCACAGGCCTGATAACCTACTTCTTTTTTCCAGCTCCTAAGTCAAATGGCTAAAAGCGGTGGAAACAACAGAACTCGGGTATGGCACAAATGATGGTAGCAACAAAAACCGTTAAGGCAGGTTACGTGCTCAAGTGAGTAGTGTGTTCCAGTTACAAAGGTCAACGATGGAGGAGTTCAATGATGGAAAGAATGACTCGTGCCTGAGTGCATAACTTCATGGGGAGAATGGGAAGAATGTCCGATGAACCCTCACAATGAACTGATTTCCCACATAAAACTGCATGCTCTAAATCAGACACCCATCCTCATGAAGTTGCATGATCTCCAATCCTCATTTGCTCCCCTTCCCACAGGAACTTAGGATAACATGATTTATTTCCCCAAACCTTAGTCTTTTAGGAAAATATATTATAATATTCCCTTAGGGTTAATCCCTCAAGCTTAGCCCCTTTTTCCTATCCTATTAGCCCCTTCCCCCACCTAGTGGAGTTTAGTCCCCCATAACTCTTTCTTCGTGGTCGGTATACACACAACGATGTATTTTATATTAATGATATGCATAATCACATATACAAAAATAGGCTCAATGGCCTAGCATCACATAATCCTCCTAGATTATAATCACTTGGCTCACCAGCCTACAAAACATGTTTACAATTCAACAGGGGATCGACCTTGGGGTATTACAAAAATTCTAGTGTCCATGAAGAATATCATTATTCATTTATGTATCACTATGAAGGTGCATCTAGATACCTCATGTCATCCCAAGTTTGGAATAATTTAGGTTCACTCGAGCTTGTTCCATCAACCATTTCCCTTCATTTGTATGATGGTAGGCCTTCTCAATCAAAAGGGTTATATTAGAACTATCCCATCCAATTGGAAACTAAGAAAGTGTTAATTGACATTTAGGTTATAGATAAAACTTTGGACTGTAACATCCTCTTAGGTTGTATTTTTATGTATGATATGAAAGATATTTCCTCTTTGATATTTTGTATGATGAGTTTCCCTGGTAAAGTGAAAATATCACCATTGATTAGTTGGCCTACCAAAATTCTAAGACTCAACTCTACACTAATAAGGTTGTATCTTCCTTGGATGGGATCCAATTGACCACCTCTCTTTCTGCAATTATCCCTAGAGTCTACAAAGACTTAGAATTACTTGGTATGTATTATGGGCCTCCCTCTATATTTAACTAGCCAAATTCATCCAATGTTTGTATGGTGTTGTCATCCCATCATCTTGTGGGTCCAACTTCACATCCATATTTTAGGCCCTTATCTCCAACATATTCAGTGCGGCCATTGACAAGGAATTATCATCCTTATTACTCCTTTGGCCAATCCCATTTCTCATTTCCATATTCGAGAATAGTAAGTACCCGACGATCAATTTATACATGTCTTCTTTATTTCAAAGTTAACATATCTAAATAGTTGTTCATTTAATTGTCAACCTGGGTTCAAGTTTAACTTGAGAAATAATATGCACAATATATGCAAAATTAGTTTTTTTATAGTGTTTAATGTAAATATGCATATTTACTATCTTATTCTATGTCCAACTTAAATCACTACTTTATCGTATCTAAAAAAATAGAGATATTATGAGAAATTAATTTAAGAAAGAAATAAATATTGCAACAACTTCACAACAACGATTTCACCACTATGTTATATCAAGTGTTCAAGTTTAAAGGTTTGAACCTTCTTGCAAAAGTTCTCTATTTGGTATATTTGGAATACAAATTAGTCGATGGTTGTTTAATTTTAAGTTGGTAATTGAATGTCAAATCTGCACACCATAATAATTAAATGTAGATAAAAAATCAACAACAATAATTACAAAACTTCACAAAATTGATAAAATAAAACTAAACAATGTGCTACCAAAAATAAGGGGCCCTTTCTTTCTCTAGTCAACATTGTAAACATAGTCCATCACTTCAAGAATTTTCACTATACTAAACTTTATTCAAGTGCAATTCATCTAGATATGAAAATTGTACATTAGCAACAAAAGAGTATTTCTTTTCCACATTCATTTTTACTGTTCCATTTAATACAAATTGTTATACTTATATAACATACAAAGTCATTTACAAAGACAAAATACCATATTTGATGGACATTTCATTTGATTACAACTTGGCAACTAGAAGCCCACGATCTAGATGATCATGAGGCTTATAGAAACTATGCATTTATCTTTGATATGCCACATAATCCTTTTTGTAATTTTCGGTGTAAAAACTTTCTTATTTATAAAATCTCATTTTAGCTGGAACAAAGACTATATGTGTACAATCTGAAGCTTGTTGATGATTCTATGCATGATCTAGAACTTGTTGATGAATATGCACATGATATGAAACCTATATATGACATTGCATGCAATATGGAACTTGTTGACGAAATTTGGATTTTGTTTTTACTATGGTAATCCAAGACCATATATTTCGGGATTTGTTAGCACATGAAATGGTCAAGTGTATTTTTTGACAACTCAACAGGAAATTTCACAGCATACCTATGAATACCTCATGCACTTATGTTTCATTATTGCAACTAAGAAACGTTTCAAGGGGAATTTTTTGGTTTTCAACGCCTTCATTTAATAAGTTTTTCAAGGATTATGTCACAAGCATTTCTAACAGTTCCCTTGAAGCACGCTATTCGATTTTGAACTTGGCGCTGCAAACTGGCACTACATACTGGAATTGCAAATTAGTCGAAGGATACTTCGAGTTTGGATGCCTCTCAAATAGACCAAATCAGGTTCACAAAGCACCAACATCAAACCCATTTGTATCAGGTATTCCTTGACGATATAGATACTGTTCAAAGGTTGAAAGAGGATTTTATGTTGCTGAAATTACTAGCGTTGCGAACTGTTGAAGCCCATTTTCTGCCAACTTTCAAACCCACTTCTATGGCACTTTAAACTCTTCTGACCATTCAATACTGTTATCTCAACCTCACCTTATAATTTCCTCTGCAAACAATCCATATGTCCCACTGTTACCTCAGTGTTGCGAACAGATTGATTTAACTATACATCACCACTACGCATTGTGAACTAGGCGTTGTGAATCCTCTTTTCCCAGATTGTCGAAATCCACATTTTATGCATTGATCTGAAACATCATATTAACAAATTGTATGATATCCTTATCAGATATGAGGAATATGGTTAATCATTTGTAGAATTAAGGTAAAACTGCATACCATATTGGCATTGCAAACTGATACTATTCCTATTGAAACTCTGTTTTAGAAAATAAATTTGAGTTGTCTTCAATTTACTACAAATATCACTGATTTTCCCTTTTATCCTCCATTTTGAAATGTGTTGTTGGCCCTCGACCAATTTTTTGGGAAACTCTCTCATCTTTGACCCACTTTTGGACCTCGACATGTTGGTCGAGGAAGGAGTGCCCAGGCAGAGTTGAGATCGCAGATCTCACTGATTTTGAGGGTTAAGTGGACCCAACAAAGCGTCCTCTAGGGACTTTTTAACGGGTTTATGGGATGTCAACCCATGGCATTTTCCCATGATTAGGATTTATTGTAAGGGTTTGTAAAATATAAATAAATAAGAAGGTATTGTAGAAGTAGTTGGCTAGATAGAAAGCAAAGAAAGTGAATGTATTTCTATGTGGACAGAGTTTCTTTGTGAAAAGGAATGTATGTGTGTTAAGGCTTTGTGCTCGATAGAGAGTTGGCTATGTGGATTGACCTAGTTTTGGAAGGATGATCTGGTTCTCGATGCACAGATCTCCTATCTGGTGTGAAGCTCGACTCTGCGTCTTATTGCATAGGAGTGAATGAATGTAAGATTCAGACGAATAATAAAGAGAAAAAGCGGTTGGTGGAAGTAGCCCCACACTAGGGTGAACCACGTATATCTGGTGTCTTATGGTTTTCTTTGTGCTATGTTGTTTCTTTCATAAATTTGATTAGTGCTTTGATTATGTTGTGTAATAGATAGATCTATTGTTTCTTAAGTGCTTTACTTGTGTTGAGGTTAAATGAATGCTAGATATAACTTATCATGCTAAGTTCTTAGGGTATATAATCATTCATTGCTAATGCATCGATCTGTCTTTGATTATGTTCTGGGATGATAATATGGTTAATAAACTAATGCATGTCACTTCCTAAGAGTTAACATAATATCCTGCGAAGTGTTGTTATCATAGATCTGTGTCCTAGCCTGGTTAAAAACACCTACGTCCTGTAACCCACCCTACTTCTACCTTAGGTGAGACTTCTCCTGCTTCGCAGGAATTGCCAAAAGGGTTGGTATTCAGGGTTTTGTTGGTGTGTTGTTAAGTGTTGAACCCTGGTTCTTCCCCTGTGCCAACAAATGGTACCCTTGTCGGGAACTGAAACTAGGATTGCTGGGAACTGAAGTAAAGAAAAAGAGAAGCTTTGTGCATATATCTGTTGCTGAAGTGCATAGTACTCTACTTGACTTGTGAAGCGTTGTGCCAAGAAAGTAAGTTCCTCTGGAGAAAAAAGGTGAGATCCTAAAAAGAAGCAAGCTTTGAGCTTTGGTAAGAGAAGTAAAAGTGAATTTTTTTGTTTTGAAAGTATAAATTTAAGTATGTTAATAGATTTTGTCCTAGTCTGAAAGTTAGGGCACAGTTGAAAGAAAGAGTTGATTTGAGTAAATTTAATGAAAATGAAGAAAGATATGTTATTCCTATGCATAGAGAGAGTTTTTGGACTAATAAGTGGATGCAGGAACCTAGATGATTTTTTTTTCAGATTGTAGGTCCATCACTATGACCCTAAGGGAAGTGCGCAATACATAAAAGGTTGGGGAAAATTTTAAATAAAAATAGGATTGAATTTGTGTTATAATTGTAGAAGGCTGGGACATATGGCTAAGGAATTTCCTGAGGTAGGACCTATTTGTGGTTTTTGCAAGTTTATTGGTCATGAGGTTGAGGATTGTCCAAGGATTATTGCTAAAGTTGAAGGGATGAACATAAGACAAGAAAACTATGAAGAAAGTCAAGAGACTAAGGGCATGCTAGAAAGTCATAAAGAGAAAAGGTCAGAGGAAGTTCAAAGTACATTATTAGAGTTGAAAGAAACGATGGATGATCATAAATATGTCAGTTTTTCAAAAATCCTGAAAGAAAAACAGCGCATAAATGCAAGAATAGAAGACTTCGACATAGATTGTGTCTTGGATGAGGAAACACAAATGAATACTATCACAAAAGAAACTTGGAAAATTCTTGGAAATCCTATTGTGGTACCTTCCTTAGGAAGGATAGGCTTGTTTAAGGGAAAGATGATAACCTTATGTGGAAGAGTTACTAATGTACCTATTATTGTTCATGGAACATGAATTAAAGAAGAATTTGAAGTCATTAGGTTTGTTGGGGACAATGCCCCTTTTCCACTATTGTTAGGTAAGAATTGGATTGATAAGGATTAGATCAGAAGGAAAGCAGAGGAAGAAGCTACAGAAAATAAAAATAAATAATTAAGGTTTTTCATAGATAAGAAAATAGTCTGACTAATAGAAGAATGAGAGGATAAGTCGAAGCAACATAACAAAGTAACAACACAGGAGGGACAAAAGGCAAGATAATTAGCTGTCAAAGTTGAAAGAATGCAAGAAGTCTTGAAGAACCTATCTATTCAAGAAAGAAGTATCTCCACTCAGGAAGTGTTAAGAAAAGGGATATTAACTTCAGACCCTTTGAGGGCACCTCAACAGTGTGAAGCCACTACACTAGGGGAAGATAAGAATAAGAATGGAAAGAGGATTCCAAAACTAGTTAGAGAGACTCAGATCACAGGGAATAAGGCAAGGAAGATCAATAAAAAGAAGGCTAATTTGGAAAATCTACAAGATGTTACATAAAATAGATGGAAGACTTCGCAGACTGGAACCTCGTACGAGGCAGGTTCGCAGGATTGGAACCTCACTGGAACAACAGGTATGCACATAATGGGAATTCTCCTTAGCGAAGTTAGATGACCATTGGAGGTGCTATGCCATTAGAATGAAACTCTAGAACGGTTAGAAAACACATTTATGGGATTATGGACCACTTTTTTATGTTGAGAGTGTGCCATAATGGATAGATTTACATTGATGGAAGAATTTTCTGGCCGTTGGAAGATCCGTCATAGTGCCTCTCTTATTTAACTCGTCGGGCATTGCGTTGGGACCACTTTTTGCTACCCATGATTGACTGGGCTAAGAAGAGAATTGTCCAAGTGTCAAGATATGTTATTTGGAACTAGACCTCGCCTATCTGTTTGTCTACCCCACCTGTCTGTTTGTCTACCCTACCTATCTGTTAAAAGATAGAATGTTGGGTGAACCTAGTGAATTAGAGAAGTCTTTCAAGGAAGTTATTAAGAATCTAATGGATGACAGAATGATATCTGAAGGTATCCAGGCATCATTGACTAGGGGAATGTAGGCTTCCCCTTCGACTGGATGTCGTTTCGGCCATGTCAACCCCATCACTGAGCAATGAAGTAAGCACCGATATGATCTGACTAATTTGAAGCAAATCCCATTGATCCTACTAGAATATATTCCATCTTTGGATGAATTTTTTAACCACGACAGCATCCCCCATGACTTTGAGTACGTCGTGTTCACTACATACATTCTGAAAGGAATTCGCATAGCCGAGAGTCAGTTAGGACAGATCCTACTATTGAAGAAAATGACTTCAAATTAGGAGACCAAAAGAACTATGCCATGTTGGCTCCTCACATTTATCTCATGAATACAACTGGAAAGAAACCTCACCTCATCTCACAACCATGGATTAATGGGTTGGCGCAGTCCATTGTGTTGAGTGTGATGAAGATCCCTCATTTTGGTCGCCACCAAGAGGTTAATGCTTGTGTTAAAATCCTCCTATCATGCTATCATGGAGGATATCTGTGGCTTGATAGAAGGATTATTGTGGATCTGGCATTGATCCACTGGATCACAGCATTAAGCATGAAGGGTCCTGACACTTAGCAGTTTTATCCAAGGAAGGCCTTAGACTGGTATTTGGTGCAACGCATCAAAGAAACATACAAAGAAGTAGAGAAAGGAAAGATAGGTTACAAGGTATCCTCTATACAGGATGGCACAATGTGCCTCACTTGCCAACTCCTAGCTAGCAAGCTAGTAAGGAAGAACTGCCCCACACAGGTCACCGGGTTCATGGTGGACCTCGCATGAAAGTGTGTGGAGGGAATGCAGATGAACTGGGTGAACTACCTCATCAAAGAGATAGAGAAGGATTGTCACGAAGCCCAGGAATTGGGATACACATTCCATTATAGTTGGTTGATCATTTTGATCCCATTTGTCTCTTGGAAAATTCTTGAAGGAGCCACTTTCCGAGAGATCAAACCCTCAGAGTTGTTGACAGTTCAGTTTTCAACCCTATGCTATACCAACGACATGATAAAGTAGTGGCAGTCCAATTGCATGTTTCATGCATACTATCAACAGTTGAAGGTCATCATTGAATCATTCCCGTGTATGACACTACACACCCTGCACCAGTACCGACCAATATAAATGTTTCGCGCTAATCCTCATTTCATTGACATCACCACGCACAAAGATGAGAACCAAGAATAATTACAGTCATACTACAAGCTGACGGATGACGATATGGAGAAGATCACAAAGGAGTGACCAAAGGAATTTATTATACCTTTAGTTGATGAAAAAGTATCTGACACTGACACCATAGAAATCCCCATAGTTACTTGAGTTGAACATGTTGGACATTCTAGTGGGATGACAAAGAAGAAAAAGCAGGAGGAAGTCCAGGATATCTAGAGCAATGAAGAGGACAATGCTTCTGAATATAACAGGTCTGGCTCGCCAAGAGGAGGAGAAGGAGAAGAAGAAGGACATGGAGGAGGATATGACGGAAAATAAGAGAAAGGAGAAGGTGAAGCTACACCACTTAAATATCCCCCTAATGGGACAATAACACCGCAGAAGAGGAAGGCTTCTCGAAATAAACCCTCAGCAAGGAAGAAGACGCGTGCTAATAAGCCACATCTGGAGGCCACTCTCACAGAGGAAAACATCATTCTAGTCTATGAAGCTATGGAGGACACCTCTGAGGACATGGTGGAGAGATATGGAGAGAAGCAGGAGGAGTTATACGAAAGAATTGAGAGATAAATGAAGGAAACAAAACAAGCTATCCGCTTGGTCCACGCAGTACCTACTGCACCGTCCTCGTCACAGACTGCAGAATTGGGGGATGAACCAACCCAATTGAGAAGGTTGGTGGATGCAACAGAAGCTCAATTTATGAGAGCTCAAGAAGAGAAGGAAAAGGATACAGAAGCCTTGAAAAGGGAGAAAGATGAAGTCTTAGCACAATTACGAGAAACACATGACAATATAACAACCCAGAAAAGTGAGAAAGCAAAGCTTTGGATGAATATTTAGGAGGAAAAATCCCAGCTATAGAGGGAAAAGGAGCAACTGCTTGCAAATCAGGCCATGTTCAAAGAAGAGGTAAGTAAAGCATGTCACTCTGTGTCAGGCTTGGCACAGGAAGAGAAGGAGCCGATCGAAGCTCAAATAGTGAAGCTCGTTGAGACCCTCTAGCAGCTTTAGGATAGGATAACATAATTGGAGGCCCAAATAGTACCGAGCACCCTGTAGGAGGTGCGTGACTAGAGGGATGAGACCACTAAGAACACAGTTGAAATCATAATATCCCTCGCATTAGAATGAAAATAGTTAAGTGATAAGAGCAACTAGACATATGAATGCCTCACTGAGTATCCAGAGCTAAGGATGTTGGAAGCGTAGTTACATGAGGCACAACATCAAGCATTCTCATTGTAGGTGTAGATGAAGCTTCTCATAGTAGTGGAAAGAATGAAGAGATCCTAGGAGCAACATGCAATACAACAACATATCACTTCCCTCCAGGTTAAGGTAATGGAAGTCACGCAAAAGATACAACCTATGCAAGATGAATCTTGCAAGGTGTTCGAAGAGATTGATGGACAGGGATCACAACTATATCGAGCAGTTGCAACAATAGAACAACACCTGGAAGGGCCTATTAAAGAGAAGAGGATCCAAGAGCTCGGTGAGTAGGAGGCTCAGGCGAAGCAGCAAGTCGAGGTAGCTCGAGTTAAACTTGAGGCCTTCGAAGATTCATTGTCTAGACCTGAGTGACTCGGGACGAGTCACAGGTGAGTGTTGGGGGCTTGATGTCCCTTGACCAATTTTTGGGGAATCTCGGTTAGATTTGGCCCACTTTTGGAAATCGACACATTGGTCGAGGAAGGAGAGCCTAGGCAGAGATGAGATCGCAGATCTCACCAATTTTGAGGGTTAAGTGGACCCATTAAAGGGTCCTCTAGGGTTTTTGTAACGGGTTTATTGGATGTCGACCCACGGGATTTTCCCATGATTAGGACTTATTGTAAGGATTTGTAAAATATAAATAAAGAAGAAGGCATTGTAGAAGTAGTTGACTATCTAGCAAGTGAAGAAAGTGAATGTAGTTCTATGTGGATAGAGTTTCTTTGTGCAAAGGAATGTATGTGTGTTAAGGCTTTGTGCTCGATATATAGTTGGCTCTATGCCTTGACCTATTTTTGGAAGGGGGATCTGGTGCTCGACGCTCAGATCTCCTATATGGTGTGAAGCTCGACTCTGTGTCTTAGTGCATAGGAGTGAATGAATGTAAGATTCAGACAGATAATAAAGAGGCAAATAAGTTGGTGGACGTAGCCCCACACTGGGGTGAACCACGTATATTTGGTGTCTTATGATTTTATTTGTGCTATGTTATTTCTGTCATAAATGTTTTTAGTGATTTGATTATGTTGTGTAATATATAGATATGTTGTTTCTTAAGTGCTTTACTTGCGTTGAGGGTAAAATAATTATAGATCTAACTTATTATGCTAAGTTCTTAGGGTATATAATCATTTGTTTCTACTAGGGTTAATAAACTAATGCATGTCACTTCCTAAGAATTATTAGAATATCCCGCTAAGTGTTATTATCACATATCTGTGTCCCAGCCTGGTTACAGACACCTGCTTCGTGTAACTTCCCTTGCTTCTACCATGGGTGAGACTTCTCCTGCTTCACAGGAGTTGCCAAAAGGGCCAGTAGTCGAGGTTTTGTTGGTGTGTTGTTAAGCGTTGAACCCTGGGTTTTCTCCTGTGCCAACAAGTGCTCTATTTCCTACCACTAAGGTGTATAATCTTTGGACAAGGTGAACTCCAAGAAAACCACTTTGTCATTAAACTCTAAAATTCTTGTTTATCCTCTTTTCACAGACCAACTATCATAACAAATTACATAAATTATTCTTCAAGCAATGATTATGGATACTCAGTGAAACAATAAGACTCACAAGGGATGGGATATTGTGAGCACTGAACCATATGATATGCAACTCGTTAACTCTGAACCATTTTTTAAGGATGTCTTCTAGAGGGTGGGTTTCCCTATTTTTTTTAGAAAATGCAAAGAGGGCATCCTGAAGTGGAAAAAAGGAATTTATATATGTTGGCTAATATCACTACTAGAAGGAGTACCAGAACGAAAAGATGAATACAAAATTATCCTCCACATCAACATCATTTTTTTCAAGGTTTATTATTTTGCATGCAGTTACAACATTAAGTGATGGTTTTGGATTTTGAGTTAAACTTAGCATATTTTTATGTTTCTTCAAGGTTACTTCATGTTGAAATAAGCTTGCAACATCTTGTAGAAGGTCTATCCTAATTCAGGTACAAGTTTTGAAATGTTGGAATCTTTTTTGCAAGAAAACAAGCTGCTATAGGAAATTTTGCAGTGCCTGGACTCACTGGTAATTTGGGATAGTTTGTAGCAATTAGCACACAATAGAGTCATGTTTTGATATTAAATTTTTAATGCTAATCTAGGTTCTTATGAAATTTGGTTTGGAGAAGGACCATAGTACCATTGACTTGCTGAAAAAACATTGACTTGACCCAATTCACATTTTGCGATAAAATTTAAAATCAACACCTACAAGAAAATTCTCAATGCATGTTGTCAAAGGCGTCGTGAACTCTAACAGCTTGACAAATTTGAGCTATGAGAGGGATTCCAACTGTCAAGGAAGGTTCGAATGGTTTAATAGGATTTATTTGGACATGAGGGACATGTGTTCCATCTCTAGATCAAGCAGCATGACCTATTTCAAAAGGAATTTATCACAATATACAAGATCCCAAAAAATAGGAATTTGTTATGTTTTTGTTGGAATCTTTTGTAACAGACTCCTAAATGGAGGAGAATCCTATGTAGCTCCTTGGTTTTGACCTCCTTTTAGTAAAGAGA
>SNQJ01S0056579.1:12948-26886 GCA_010110895.2 Picea sitchensis | reverse complement strand
ATGAATATTCTAGTGATGATTATAAGAAAAATTTCTTCATGACATATTTGGAACCTCTTAGCATTGTCCCTGTATATGATGTTTATGAATATGATTCTTGGGAATACAATGGAGGTGAAAATAAAGAGCTCAGGAAGAAGTTGATCCTTCCTTTATCACCAAATGATGACCAACATATTGCAAAAATTAGTAAGTCTTCATTTGTGATTCTTGAACCTTGACCTATAGAAGAAATCGAACAAAATGTGATTCATAGTGAAAGCAGTGTGAATATTTTCTCCCTTGTAGGATTCCCGAATGTAAAACACAACATTGTGAAAGGAGTAGTTTATAGACATAGTCAACCCGTTTCTTTTGAAAAGAAAAAAGAGGTATGTTGACGATTAAAATCGTAACAA
This sequence comes from Picea sitchensis, assembly GCA_010110895.2. Taxonomy (NCBI): domain Eukaryota; kingdom Viridiplantae; phylum Streptophyta; class Pinopsida; order Pinales; family Pinaceae; genus Picea; species Picea sitchensis. Next base: position 26,488 of record SNQJ01S0056579.1, on the reverse strand, counting down.
TGAATTCCTCCCGCAAAGTATTGCTAAAAGCGTTATTATTTAATTATGATAATAATATAATACTAGTAGGTGGGACCCCATTGTATACTAGAGGCACAAGGATAGAGATATTACACATATTTTGTTGTTTTTATGATTTTTCCTACACAGTCCTATATTTGTGATGATGCAGTCTTGGTTTCATCTGGCGTGATAATGAGTGGATAATGCATTATTGTTGAATTTTGTTGGTAATCACTTGCGACACAGAACAATTTCCATGGGTATCAGGATCATGTTCTTTATAGGTGTTATGTTATAACTTAGTTACTAATTCATGTATTTATTACTTATCCACATATATGCAAGGGATAATCAAATGGGATCTTGATGAAAAAAAAAGAAAAAAACTATGAAAAGGTTCTAGAGTTATAGCAAAAGGAAAGTAACTATGTATTAATCCTAAATCCATGATAAAAGACTACATGAAAACTTCAAATGAAAGAATTAATGGATACAAGTGTTAGTCATAACTATTATACTATGGTTTGGTTAAAGGTATATGCAATTTTGATTAAAATATCGAAAGGAGGAACATACATAAATGTTGATATGTGATTATTATGTGAAGTTATGGAAAAGGTTAACGTAGATATATGACATATCTCGAGTGGCGCACTATGCATTTGATATGGTATCAGATCTTATGATGGATATGGAATTGAATTTTGGAATTGGTTATAGTTTGATGTTAGTGGTGAATGTTACGTTAGTGGGATGGATCATACATGAATTGAATGGGATCAGGTGAGGAAGCGGCATGCATTTAAAACACATCACTCCAAACCTCCCTACGGCCCATCACCCTAGTATTGTTGCATCGTTTCTCTGTTGGTTTTGGAAGCTCCATGTTTTTAGGTTTTGGAAGGGAAAGCTCGACCAACTTGTCATTTAAGAGATTTTGTCACATCTATGGTTATTTTCTCTCCATCCATGATGGATTCTCTGTACTATGAATCAAATGGTGGTTCAAGAATGCATGGATTCTGTGTTTTCTTGAGTTTTTCGATTATGTGTAAATATGGTGTTGTGGATTTCTATGATGACTGTGAAATGTTGATGATTGTAAGCAGAATAATGGGTATTATTGAATATAAAGGTTGCACATTGGTTATTTTCTCAGTCAGTGTTGTTTTTTATGATGGTGCTCTATGAAATAATGGTGAAAGTGGTGCAATGAAGCTCTGTGTTTTATGATTGAAGGGTTTTTACCAACGGTTGTATTTCAGTGACTGTAAACTCATTTCTCTCTTGGTCATTTTCGTAATTTTTATCTAGTTTCAAAGAAATTGTTGATAGTTGGGTGCTTCTRTTATCTAAACCCCAAACTATTGTTGATTCTCATTCCTTACTGTTTTTTCGTTGAAATCTTTCCAAAATTCCAGTCTTGGTCGGCCCCAAATGTTAATATAGGTCTTTGTTTGTGTTAAATGGATGTGAGTTGCTAAGGTMTTCCACACACCACTCCTCTCATTCCTACTATAATGATGATTGTATGTGACCTCAAAATTTGTTCCACCTCCTGGGTGTTGGAAAGAAACATTATCTCTCTGTGTTTTTCAAGTGCCCATCACTGTTTGAATTAACCCTCATCTCTTCTCTGCAAAAAAATTTTAGTGACACATGTGTGAAACTGGGTTGTTTAAACTCGAATTTTTGTATCCTCCACTCGGCTATTCACTTATAGTTTTGTCAAGGGTTTGGATTAATAAGTTGAAGGATTGTGTGGCTCATTGTTGTTTCATTTTCAAAATTGTATTGTGGCCTATGGTTTCTAATCAATGGTGAAATGGATATGATTATATGGAAGACCATCAAATATCTATGTTTTCTTCTTAAAGGACAAACAAGCTTTTGTTTCTTCTCTGCATTTGATTTTTAAGAGCCTGACTTAGACTCTGACTTCCTATGCTATCCTCGGGCACCTTCGGGTTGTCCAGTTTTGGGTTATCAATTTAATTATTGTGGGAGTTAAAGGCACGTTTTCCCTCGTTTATAAACCCACCCTTTTGGTTGAATCTCTGTGAGGTCCTTCTATGATGAATTTGTTTGAAAAAATAATAAATAAAATGAGTGGTTGCATACATTCGAGAGTTTTCTTTCTATTCTTTTATGGTCTCATTCATTGTTTTTAATCCAGCATGATCTTGATTGCATCAGAAGACACATGTGTGAGTTTTACCAAGCCCGATCAGGGTTCTGGCGAGTTAAAAACAGGTCTCTCTGTGTCAATCTAGCTTTGTTATCTTCATACATGATATGGTGATATGGGAATCATCATGCAGACTATCAATTGTTTTAAAAGGAAATTTGTATATGTTGATGCACATAGAAATAAATCTCGGGGTTCCATTTTGTTTTGGAGTTGGTTGTTGTTGTCGATTCAATATTGTTTCAATTATATGATTGATAACCTTGTGCTATGATTTGTCCCTTGCGCATGCTCTTAAGTTTGTCTATGATTGAAAAGGCACCTTTGTATATTTAAATCGGGCCCGATTGTTGATTAGAGAACAATGATTGTTGATTGTTTACCCTGGTGTGTTAGTGATTATCAGGGATAAATGTTGGGCATATTATAACAAGAATTGTTGTGCATGTTTTGTTTATTTTGAAAGGAAGATACTAGCATTAGAATATATAGTACTCTTGAATGGAAAAAAAAATCATAAGTTATAATGCACAAACTGTCATAAATTAAGGATTTCTGGGAAATTTAATTATTATTGAGACAACAAACAGTTTTCATACAATTGATGAATAGGGAATGTTTTGGTATTGAAAGTGGATTCCTTTTGGATTAAATTTGAAACAGAGTTATGATAGTTGATTAATTTAAATTATTTTATGAACAATATCCATCTAATTCCCTTTCATTTTCTCACTTTTTCGCTCATTATAAATCCCCTCACGGTCCCAAATTCATTTTTTCACGCCCTTTTCATCAAAATGAAATTAATGTTTTGTATGACAATGATTAAGAAATAACACAAAGATAGATGACAACTGATATTTTTTGGTTATTTTTGCACAGTCAATTTTTTAATGAATTGTTGAGCATTAATCATGTTCTTACTCCCTTTCATTTTCTCAAATTTTCACTCAATACAATCCCCTCAGATATACATGAAACCTAGTTTACCCCCTTCTCATTGACAATTATTAAATGAATTTTATGGATTGGTTTGCATGGGTCTAATGTGATTGTTGAGCCAAACTTTGTTTCATATTAAGAGAATATCATGTATGGTATGTTTCATAGGCTAGTTGCTAATAATTGTTGCATAAAGGATGAGATGCTTCAACAGATGAATTAATGTTTGAAATAATAGGGGCAGAGGAAATTAGAACAGAGGGCCTAGAAGGCCTATATTCTCAATAAATTTCAATGCATATCCTCAAGAATTAAACCCAACAATTCTCAAGTTGGATCTTTTAATTGGATTGGACAAGGGGTAGTCCAACATAGACCAGAGAGGTCTCCATTCCAAACCCAACATGTCCCTGGTATCCCTATGCCCCCTCATGTTTCATTTCAACTTGAAGTTCTCGAGAAAGACAAATGGAAGGAGATTGTTCACCCAACAGTCTCCCAACATCGTGGCTAGCCAAATTTGTCTCTACCTACTCCTCCTCCACCTGTTAACCCAAATGTCCATATTTCCCCTACACACTCAATTGTGCAGTCCTCCCACAAAAGTAAAATAATCAAAACCTAATCCCACCACATGCATGACAAAGGAAAAGCTATTGCTTCCCCCTCCTCTCCCTCAAGTGATTCAGCCAAATCTATATCATCACGTATGCACTTGAGAGACGAGTATTCCCATGTCATCAGTGAGATCAAGCCTCAAGGTTCTACATAGCCTAAGGCCAATTCAGGGAAGTCAAAAGGGCATAGAAGTAACAAAGGAAAAATTTCCTCTCAAAGTGGAAAATACGGTTTTTTATTATGTTTTATTATTGTTTTATTAAGGATAGTGGATCACTGAAGGTTTTAGACAACAAACTATTTTTGGATATTTTGGATATTATATGTTTGGATATAATTTGAAATATCATTAATATTTATTTTTCAAATTATGGAAATGGTTATGGGAGCCACAAGGAGGGACGTGTTTGATTGATTGACAAGTTATGTTTATTTTTGTTAAGAAATTAAAGGGAGTCACAAGGGGTCCCACCTACTAGTTATTATTTATTAAAAAACCCTTATTATTATTATTATATTAGTTCTTCCCCTAAACTAAAAGTTAGTTGAGTTTTAGTTAACTTAACAAAATGAGGTAGTTGAACTACTTCAACTAATTTGGAATGCACAAAATCCAAAGAAGAAGGAAGAACAAGAGGAGAATAGAAGGAGAAAGCATACTAAGGTTTTCTCTTGAGCTTTATTGAGATAGTTCAGTTTCCATTCATTCTTCAATTCATTAAAATCCTAATTCTCTTTTATGACAGCAGGGTCCTATTGTAGACACCAAGGTTCAAGGTTGAACCATATCATTTAGATGATTTTTTCAGAGGTCTTGATCTATCTTTGATAGTCTGTGTATACTTGTCTGATTATGAATTATATTTCATGAATGATAAAGGATATTTTGTAGAGTCAAGTGGGCAACAATCTATGGCAAGATGATCCATATTTTAAAGTTCAGTTTTTACTTCTTGTCAGATTCCTTTTGTATGGTTTTCATTGGGGATATCTAAATTTGACTTTGTTCCAAAATCCCTCAGGGATTTTTGTAAAGAGAATGATTCTTTTGATTTATTGGAATGAAATAAGTGATTTTTATTTTGTCTTAACTGCATTGATATGTGTCTTGGTATTTTTTCTTTTGTTTCCACATTTACTTTTGCAATCTATTATATTCAGAAAATTATATAAAAATGTTATATTTTGCAACAATCTTTTATTTTAAAAACTCATCCTAAGCCCTTGTAACTAATACTTGTGGGTTGGGAAACACTTTTTGAGGCTATAAACATAGGGTAATATTCTCGTCTATATTGCCTTAGCCAAGCAAGATTCAAAAATGCTTGAGTAAGATAAATTCATATATTTTCATCAACAAAGTACTCTCGTATGATTTTGATGATCTTGTGGAAAGATATATGGAGTTGCATTGGGGTCATTATTCTTATATTTATGACTTCCTAAAGGAATATTTCCATATTTGTAAGAATGGGCATTTAGTTCATTTATTTTTCTATTCTCTAGTCTTCTCAGCCATATATATGCTTAAAGATGGAAGTAGATTTCATTTTGTGATCCAATTACTTGAATGGTTGTATTGGCTTTACCATATCACTTGAGAAGGAAACAAATATGGCTAGAGGTAGGAATCTATATAAATAAGCTCGTATTTTGGAGCATTTATTTTTCAGTTTGGTGTTGTTAGTAGAAGAATAAAAACAATAAGACTCCATAGCCCAATGGAGACAATGGTGGCTTCAAGATTTTTTCAGTTTTCAGTTGGGGTAAATTTGTAGGGATGTTCTCAGTATTAGGAAAAGGTCTCCATGTTCTTGGCAGCTCACAGGGAGCATGCCATCCCATGTGGAGCCAATGTTAGCACATGAAATGGTCTGGTGTATTTGCTGCCAACTCAACAGGAAATTTCACAACGTATTTATGATTACCTTATGCACTTATATTTCATTCTTACAACTAAGAAACGTGTCAAGGGTAACTTTTTGGTTTTTAGCACCTTCATTTAATAAGATTTCAAGGATTATTTCACATAAATTTCTAACAATTACTTTGAAGCGTGCTATTAGATTTTGAACTTGGCGCTGCAAACCGGGGTTGCATATTAGATGAAGGATACTTTGAGTTTGGATGCCTCTCAAATGGACCAATTCAGGTTCAGAACGGATCAACATAAAACCCATGTGTATCATGTATTCCTTGACAATCTGCATATTGTTCAAAGGTTGAAAGATAAGTTTATGATGCTTAAATTACTAGTGATGTGAACTGTTCAAGCCCATTTGATGCCAACTCTCAAACCCACTTCTATGGTGCTCTAAACTCTTCCCACCAGTCAAGACTGTTATCTCAACCTCACCTTATAATTTCCTTTGCAAGAAATCCATCTGTCCCAACGATACCTCAGCAATGTGAACTACTTGATTTGACTCTACATCACCACTACATGCTACAAACTACACGATGTGAATCCTTTGTTTCCATATTGTAGAAATCGTCATTTTCTGCATCAATCTGAAACCCAGTATTAACCAATTGTATGAGATCCCTATCAAATATGAGGAATATGGTTAATCATTTATATAATTAAGCTAAAATTGCATACCATATTGGCACTGCAAACTAATACTATTCATGTTGAAACCCTGTTTCAACAAAGAAATTTTAGTTGTCTTCATTTTACTACAAATCTTAGTGGTTATCTCTTTTATCCTCCCTTTTGAAATGTGATCTATTTCATACAACTATGGTGTATAATAGTTGGACAAGGTGAACTCCAGGAAAACAACTCTATCATTAAACTCTAAAATTCCTATTTATCTTGTTTTCACACACCAACTATCATAACAAATTACAAAAAGTATTCTTCAAGCAATGATTATGGATAGTTAGAAACACAAGAAGAATCACAAGGGAGGGGATCTTGTGAGGATTGAACCATATGATATGAAACTCATTAACTCTTAACCATTTTTCAAGGAAGTCTTCCAGAGCGGTGGGTTTCTTATTTTGTTAGAAAGAGAAAGAAGGGGCATCACAGAGGAGAGTGGAAAAATGCAAGATTTAGATGATATATTGGAAGGTTGGCTTCATAGAGGTACAGACGGAGAATATGAATACAAAATGATCCTCCACATCAGAATCATTTTTGTCAAGGTTTATTTTTTTTCATGCAGTTACAACATTAAGTGGTGGTTTTGGATTTTGAGTTAAACTTAACATATTTTTATGTTTCTTCAAGGTCACTTCAAGTTGAAATAAGCTTGCAACATCTTATTCAGGAAGAGTATATCCTACTTGGTGAAATTTTGGTTTATAGTATTTTCAAATCGAGAGGTAGAAATTTTGAAAGTTTATAATCTGTTTTCAAGAAATCAGGCTGCTATAGGAAAGTTCGCAACGCCTGGACTCACCGACACTGTAAACTAGTAATTTGAGACAATTTGTAGCAATTAACACACAACAAAGTCTTGTTTTGATCGTAACTTTTTAATACTAATATGGGCTCCTTTGAAATTTGGTGTGGCGAAGAACCATATTACCGTTGAATTTTTCACAAAAAACCAACTCGACCCAGTTCGTATTTTGGGAGAAAAGTCAAAATAATCACCTACAGGAAAGTTTGTAATGCATGTTGTCAAATGCACTGCAAAGTCTAACAGTCTGAAAAATTTGAGCTATAGAAGGGTTTCCATCTGTCAAGAAATCTTAGAATGGTTTCCTAGGAGTTATTTAGACATGAGGGACATGTGTTTCATCTCCATATCAAGAAACATGACGTGTTTCAAAAAGAATTTATCACAATAGACAAGATCCCAAAAAATAGGTATTTGTTATGTTTTTGTTGGAATCTTTTGTAACAGACTCCTAAATGGAGGAGAATCCTATGTATCTCATTGGTTTGGACCACCTTAGAGTATAGAGAGATCATTCACTATATATTAATTGGATTTTGATAAGGAAAGGGTTGGATTCATGATCCAAGAGAGGAGAGAGTTGGAGGAGAAGTTTAGCTACTCATTTGTAAGCCTAAGGGCTTGTTGTAATTAGCATTTTTGTCATTAAAGATTCATGAGAGTTTTTAATCAGATTGTCTTCTTTGTTTTCAAATTTCTTGTTATCTTCTTGATTGAAGATATTGCAGGTTTTGAGGATCAAAGGTTTCCTTTGATTAATGGATCCCTGAGAAGCAAAGGATCTATTGTAGATGGTTTGTTAATCATTGTTTATGTTCAAGAATTTTTCAATCTATTCTGGAGAGATGATCTCTATTTAGTAGAAATTCCTCCTTTTGTTAACTTATTTCTTCTAATCATCATCATATAAGCTTTTAACCTAATATTTAGCTTGATTTCCTTCAATATATAGAGTGGTTTTGAATCCATGCCCTATGGAAGATCATTGATCTACAGAGAGATTGTTTCCCTCTTTCTTGTTCTTTCTTATTGATCTACCCAATTTAAATTGATTTAATTTTTCAAATTTCTGATGGGTATTAGGCTTGTTCTTAAATCAGTCTAAGAATAACCTCTAGTGCTAACAGGATTGACCCAACTATATGTGATGTATTGATCTCTAGTGGACAATAAACTATATCCTTGATATGTGGAACATTCCCAAGTTGTTCATCTTCTCTTTTTTGTTGCACTGGTATCAATTCAAACAATTTCTACAAGTTTCAAACTATCTTGAAGCAATAACAAACAAATAATTTTACTTAATTGTTTTGGCATAAAAAACTATCAAAACATAGGAAAACATCAATAAAAAAACTAATTTTACCTTCGTTTCTCCTCTTGGACCATTGTCCCCTATGTGGCATGAAAAGTGATGGTAAAAGGCTTATTTTAGGAAAAAATGATGGAGAAGGATGGTAAAAAGTATTAGTTTTAAGAAACAAAATGGTGTCAATTCATAGAGAGAACATATCACCCACACCAAAGATGTTCCGCGCCCCTTATGCAACCTATTACAAAATTTCATGGAGTCTAGCATGAAAATGCTTCCATTTATAGGACTCATGTCCAGACTCTGTCTCTTCATAGTACACAAATTATTTCTCAATTTCATCTCAAACAATTGTTTCTCTAAACTCATTTCATGTTTGAATAGGTCTACAAAATTTTGTAGGACACCACAACAGAGGAAAATGGAATTGTAAACCTATCCATTTGTTCCCATTACTTCTCAAGGAATCCAAATAAAAATTCACTCTTTCTAATGATTTTCTAAACATTGGGAAACATGAAAGGGTATTGCTATTGCAAAATAGGTGGTAATAAATTCCATCTTTCATGTGATTATAACTAAGAATTAATTCTATCATTTTTATTTTTCTTTAAAGCTTGAAATGGCTATCCTTTGATTCTTTCTCATTTCCTTTTTTCTTTTGTTTTCTCACAGAAAATACTAGTGATATTTAATGACTATTGATGGAATCAAATACTCACTTCGCACAAATAGAGTTGAAGTCATATCTATATTTACACAAGAGTCCTAGTCATCTTTCCATTTGATCTTATTTAATATAAAAGAGTAAAAATATCTAACCTGCACATTTCCAACACCATGGTTGGGATTCCACTTGGTTTGATCCTATAAAAAGAAGTTAAATTAATATAACTCACATAGCAAATTTCTTTCATTTTTTGTGAAATTCATATACATCTAGATAAAGTGAAAATATCTTGTATCTCATGTTTTTTTTCCTGATGTTAGGCTAAAAATTATTAATTTGACCCATTATTCATGTAAAAATATGGAGTAAATCCTTGCCATAGGTCTACAAGACAGATGTTGTAAAGTAAGTCCACATGCTCTCTATACCTCATGTTCCTTGATTTTCAACTTTTCTTGGAAATTTTATAACTTTGTTTCCCACTCATTTCCCTCAATAGAATGTCATTTCCCTCAATAGAATGTCGATTTAACCATCTCCCTTACATTTTATGTACTTCATATTTATATTTATCTTTATTTATTATTCCCAAATCATACATTTCATCTATTCCTTCACATTACTATAGATTAACTTGAGCATAGGAAACAACAATTGTATTAGTGACTAAATCATCCAAGAATTGATTCATCATCATGCCTTGTGCTAATTTCATTTTATCTAAATTTGGTGATTTTAATTTTTCTGTATTTGTGCTAGGAAAGGAAGTCTCTTACTATATGGTAGCTAAAAGTACATCTATGTTTGATTGAAGATTAATATATTTATTCCTTGTTTTGACTTTATTCAACTTATTTTGAATTTCTTGTTTTGGACTATTAATTTTCTACAATGTTTCTTCAATATCCTAGTCTATCCTTTCCAGTTCATGTTATGTTTTATATTCTACTATTTGTAATCTAAATTTTCTCATTGAGGGATTTAAACTGTAAATTCTACTCTTCTAGTCACTTTAGCTTTCTCAATTCCATTTTCCATGCTTAATTTCTTAAATAAACTATGATACTAAGAAAGTGTTACCTCTTCATTCAATGTCTCTTTAGGAATCTCTACCATCTATATATATGTATTGTGTACTTTTGCATCTTTTCCTTTAGCATGAGGTATTTATTCATTCTCAAAATTTGAATTTGAATTTTTTTTCATCGACCTCTTTGGAGGGTTTACAAAATTTACTTCTAGAACTTCTATATCAGAAGGTTCCACCTCTACTATATCATATTGGTTGACTATTGTAGGTTTCTTCATTTTTAGGGCTCCTATCATGCTTTTTATGAACCTTCTTCTTGTTATTAGATTTTCTTGAGAACTAAAAACCCTTTCTTAACTTAATGATGGTATATCTTTCTATGAAAAAGAAACCCTCTTTTTATTTCCTTATGATGAATCCTTAAGTTTTCAATATGATGATGTTTCATGATTGGTTTCTTTACTTCTTGGAGCAAGACCAACCTGATACCCTCTTTCCTCTAGGAACATTTCCATGTTAAACCATATTGCTTAAATTCCTCTATAAAAATAAAATTTATCAACACATGAGGATATACAATTATCTCTTTGTTTTTAGGTTTTTTTTTAACATAAAAATCCATTTTAGTTAATCTTTTTCAGAAAACATATGGTAAGTTGACCAACTAGCCATCTTTCAATTGMAATAAAATCCTAATATGGTATAAAAATAGCAGAATATATCATCCTTCATAGGAAATATACTTATAAATGAATTATATTAAATCTTTTCATGCGTCAATGATCAATTATCTTTCTAGTCCTTTACTCTAGTCTGGATTTGGTGCRTTTTGACACATGAACTGATTCCATGCATCATATTCAACATTTTTGTTTTTAAACCATCGTTCCCTAGTTTGGGGAAAACCTATAACARTTKYTATATAATACTACGATATTGGAATTAATAACCATCCAACCTATGCACTTGCTCCACCATGGGTTTCTACAAATTCTAAAGCAACCCTGTCATTGTATCCCTGAAAAATCTTAAGGAAATTTAACCAACCTCCTTGTCGAAAAATATCGTTGTAATGTATATAAGCCTCCAATATTTCTCTATATTATGGCTCATGATGGATAGTTCCACCTCCCATGAATGAATTATTTTTCAAACAATATAGAGGAAAATGAAAAGTTGTTGTGGTTTTGGCTCAATTCAATTGAAAAACTAGGGTTTTGTAGAGAAAAAATGGTGAATAAAAAATAGAAAAAGAGTTTGAAGTATGGTCCAAAGGTTAATCAACACTTGTTGATCATACATTTGATCATTTCACTGCTAATTGTTTTTTTAAGAATTTTTTATTAAGGTATTAACAATATGTGCAAAAGGTAAAAAAATGTAGGATTCTTAGGGAACTATTATTTCCATATAACAAGTTCCAAAAAACCACATTTCTAGCAACTTACCCTTGAAGGGAAACCAGGCTAGCATTCAAAAAACTATTGTAGCAAGCTAGTATTAGAAATATTATTATGAATTATAATAAATTAAAAGACATGGACCCTCAAGAAACTAGAAACATAAGCATATGTAGTTGAACCAAAGAAAAACCATCCATATTATAACATGCATAAATAGATTTGTACTCAAACATTGAGATGAGGCACCCAAGGAGAAGATATATAAGTTTCTACCTAACTTGTTGCATCCTAAGGAGGCCACTAAGACCTAGAATATGAGCCACCATCACACATGTTTTGGAGAGATCCTCCATTCCTATTTGACCAACCAAGAGATCATGATGAGGAAAAAATTGTTATGATCTTATAGAGCTTCCAATCATTGTTTGAACTTCCTGTAATATTGAAATTTTGGAAACATATGTTGGGATACCATACTTTTGGTATACCAATATAACTCCAATGTTTTGTAAAACTTGGTATACCTATTCCTGGAGAAACTGAGATCAGGATCTATCTCTCCTACATCGATGTCCACATCCCCATATTCATAGTAGGCCCTTATGACCTTGAAATCATCTTCCATAGGTTGCATGACATATTTTTCCTTTGGAAAGGTCAACTTTTCATAGTACTTAGCTACCTCCTCCACTGCAAAGGATTCTTGAGTCTTGAGAATAGGATTCTAACGGGCACAAACATTGTGAGGAGACATGGAAACTACTAGAAGAGTGATGATCCACTTAGGAGTAAGGAACAAAGCAATCCTAGAGACAAAATTTGAATTCGATTGGAAATATAGCATTAACTACAGACAAAGGTCGAAATAAATTGAATATGGCATCGAGACCATGCTAAGAAACCTAAAAATCATCATGACAAGAGGAGTAGTGAACGAATACATCCAAGAATCACTTATAGTCATAAATGGTAACTCAAGCATGAACTGGCCAGAGCTCATCTTGCCTATACCTACCATGTTCCTCCCTCAATCTAATAGATATAGCCTAAGTTGAACATAATTACTCATGTGTGGTGGTTGAATTCCTAATGGGATAGGGAAATCATCCATGCTACCCACCAGGGATAATTTTAAGGACAAAAATTTATTTTGAAATGCAGAAACCTTAGTGAATCTTGTTGATCCTTTATATGTCACCTATAAATGTTTGGCGATATTTTTGTTAATATATTCAAATTTCTAAGGATTTTCTATAGTTTTTATAAAATTTTGGTGATTTTTAAGGTAAAATAATTTTGTCCTATAGAATTTGGGTGAATAATTTTTATAATCGCAATTTTGTTTTGGGAAAAAGCATGGAAAATTATCCCATGGGAGAACTTTAGCCCCTAAAATTTTCCCTACCACCCACCACATTATGCATGTCCTAACTAGATGGAACTTGATATGGGGGTTTGAATCTTGAAGAGATATGGATTGGAAATGTTTCTTTAGAGACATATCATTTGTGTCCTCCCATCGAGAGTCTAGAAGCCTAGAAGTATTGGAGACACCTTCATTTGTGAGGAAGTCGACCAATTTATTAGCTTCCCATAGAATATTGGAGGAGATGAGGGTTGAGATATGATGAATGGTCGATTGAAGGATATCAAGAATATATTATAAATGCAAGTTTCCAAAGAATTTTCTCATAGGATATCCATTTTGAATTCAAGTGAGCATATGAATGATGAGTCAGTATTTTTCTTCAGAAATGAGATTTTAATAATGTTGGGAGTAGGGTATTCGTAATCCTTGGAGAGAAGATCCCATAGTTCAATTTCATTATTGGATTTGAATCCCAAATAGACTAAGAATATCTTGGGAATATTTCCACATTCATATCTGAAAATTCCACCATAACTAGTAGGCCCATGATTTCCTTTTGAGGCTCCATCACAATTGAATTTAAAAAAGCCTA
>SNQJ01S0056579.1:0-12811 GCA_010110895.2 Picea sitchensis | reverse complement strand
TGAAGGGTTTCTTCTTTGAATATGTACCTATTACTTTAGTTCCATGTTAACCAAAGTAAAAATCTAGGGAATAGCTACAATACATGATTAAGGATAGGATTTTTAAATCCTTGATATCTTCAAAAGGAAATACTCAAATGGACCAAAGCCCTACAATGATTAGGCTGACAAAAAGAGGTGGATTCCTAGTCTGAGAGAGAGTTTCTAAATGAATAAGAATTGAAGAGATGTTACAGGGATTCATATAATTGATGAAAAATGACAAAACGTATAGGACCTTCAAACCCTTGATAGAGGAGTTGATCCCATGTTAAAATTTTCCCATGAGCTACTAGCTAAAGAAAGGTTGACACTTTGGGCCACATGTTTAACATCCAAATTTTTACCCAGATATCCTCCAAGGGTAATAAGGCATGAATGGAAGCTAGGGAGTAATATTATTTGATATTTAAACACCCCAAAGTTTGGTATCCCCATCTTATCTTATCTAAGAGAGTAGAGACTCTAATTTTCCTGTTGCAAAAGATTTGACTATAGAGAGGTGAAAAGGGGGCGATTTTAAAGAGGAATGTGATCCGGGTTGATGGACCAGGGTATCCAATATTATGAGTCTCAATTTGTGTGAAAATATTGGTATACTTTGGCTCCTTATTCAACATGGAGAATATATTTTAGGGTGAGGAAATTGGGATTGGAATGGAGTTGTGGAAGCTACTCCCATGAATCTTCCCAGAAGAGGGTGTATCTTCCATCTTTGACTTCCTAGAAGATGTGAGTTTGAATTAGGGATTTGTGTTGTCAGATATTATTCCATATTAACGATGCAAATATTTCCCATATCATTATGATGAGATACAAGGATGGAATATGATTATCATATTTGTTTCTCCATAGTTCATACCAAATCTCACCCTTGGCTTTAAGCTAATCCCACAAAGTTTTCACTCCAAGGATATTATTGAGAATTTCTAGGTCTCTCAACCCCAATATTCCTCTTATATTGGGGATAAAGAGAGTGTTCCAGGAGACCAATTCCCATTTCCTAGTAGTGCTAGCACATTTCCTTAGAAATTCCCACTGGAGAGATCTAATTACGTTGAGAATACACTTGGGGGAAACAAGGGAATAAAAGAGAGAAAATGGAAAGGGTTGAAGAACCGATTTGAGAAGTATAGGATAACCAAAAATGTGGAGGGGATAGAAGGTCCAATTGGATATTGTTTACCAATTCGATAGAGGATATCTTCCCAGGAACAATTAATAACAAATAAATGAAGGAGGGGAACATTGAGACATTTGGACAAAAGGTAGGTCCTAAACAAATGAAGAATGTGGGATACTAGGAATTGGAGAGAGAGAGGTGTGTTGAAGAAGAAAATTTGTGATTTTAGATGGTTGATGGAGATTCCATAAGCCTCCATGAAGTCATCAAACATTGTTTTAAAGTATCTATCCTATCTTTCTAATGGAATTCCCATCAAGATGGTGTCATAAACAAACTGATTATGTGAGAGGGGGGAGTCAAAGGAATGAAGTGAGAGTCCCTTAAGATTATGAGAGTATATAGAAGATTTAAGAATATGACCTATATATGCATCCATACGAATGAAGATAAAATGATAAAGTGATCACATTGTTGGATGCCTTGGGAGGGATGAAAAGGGGATGAGGTGGAACCATCAATCAATAGGAAGAAGAAGGATAAGGAGATGAGAGTCATAATCCAGCTGTCCCAAGAAGGATGAAATACAAAGGCTAAGAGAACATCATTGACATATTACCAATTGATTTTATCAAAGACTATAGAAATATCAAGATTGATCAACATTCCTAGGGATTTGGTGGTTTTTAAGGAATGGACCACCTCATGGGATAGTATAATGCTATCCAAAATTTGATGAAATTCCACATAGACATAATGATTTAAGGTAATCAAGAGATGAATGAGTGGTTTAAGGTGTAAGGATATGAATTTGGTTATGAATTTATATATAACATTACATAAGGCATTAAGAGAAATTTTTTTGGGGTTAGACACTTTCTCCACCTTGGGGGTCAAGGTCAGAAAGGTGGTGTTAAGATAAGAGAGGACTTTAGATATTTTATAATATTCAACAACAAGAGCCTAGACATATTGCTTGAACACAGGCTAACACTGATCAAAGAAATATGAGGTGAAACCATCCAGATATGGAGACTTCCCTGGGGCGATATTCATGACAGTACCTTCAACTTCATCCTGGGAGATGGGTCTCATAAGACAAGCATCATGGTAAAAAATGATCAATAAGAGAATGTGAAAGGTAATGGATTGGATAGCGGTAGAGTGATCATTTTTTTGGTTCAGTGAATAGAGACTACAAAAATGAGATGAACTAATTCTTTATATCCTAATGAGAGGTGATTTTGTTACCTTGAGCCTAAATTAATTGGGTATTGTGATTGGAATTTTGTCATTGAATCATCAATGTATGAAATAGTTTGGTGTTGTGCTCTCCTTTCTTAAGCCATTGAACGTGGGATTTCTTCCTCCATAAAATTTCCTCTTGACTTCATATTTCCTCAATCTAGGAAGAAAGATCCATTTCCTTGTGATAGAGGCCCTCTGATCATTCGTGGATAATTATGTGTTTTTGGATACCGACCATGTTTATTTCCAATTATTTCTGGTCCTGAAAGATGTTTCCAAAAACCAATTTGTTCCATGATTTGAGTTGTTTCTTGATATTTTTAAGGTGGTGCTAGAAGAGGTGCATTAGGGATCCATGCATCACTTTGACATCATCCCACCATTTCTAAATGTTACTTTGAAAATATGGATGAGAATTCCAAAACTTTTCAAATCTAAAAGGTATTTTAAGAGGAGCACCATGAACATCCAAATTAAGACAGACGGGCCAGAGTTCAGAACCTGCTACTGGAAGGATACTTGCCTCCATATGAATTCTAGAGAGAATAATAGATTTTGAAACCATGAATCTAACCAGCCGACAAGAAATTTGTTGGGATCTCCCTCTTCGACTGTTCCAAGTGTGTAGACCATTGATGGTCTCAATGTCAATAATATTTTGGCTCTAAATGAAAGCATTAAAGGCATCACTATATGGTTCTAGCCTATGGATTCCCCCTTTTTTTTATGAAAGGGAGGTTATAAAGTTGAACTCTCCCCCCAAGATCCAAAATTGATTCTCAATGAACTATGATATATTTTATGGTGCTTATAGGAAATCATATTTTCATTTCAGAGTTTTTTTGGTCCATATACATTAGTGATGAATCCTATTGCCTTTAAGACAATTGGTCTTAATCAAGATGATAAAATTTTGTTAGTGGAAACACATGTTTCCAAAAGGACATCAAATTGATTCCAAAGAATTAAAATACCCCCATGGATCCTTTAGATTCCAAGGCTAAAGAAAGACCAGTTTTCCATGCTTTTGAAAGAATATCAACTAATGATGAACTTGAGCATTTTGTTTCTTAGAGCATAAAAATATCAGGAGATCATATACATACCTTATTGTGTAAGAGACTTTGTTTCTCTTATCGTTTATTCCTTGAATATTCCATGAGACTAATTTCATTGAAAAATTGAAGAGGGTTGGTACGAATCCATGATTAAAGAATTATGGCTAGAATTGACCAATATATCTCTGATTTCTTGTAGAAGCTATACAAATAAATTCTTTCCTCCCCTCTTTTCATATTGAAGTTTCTTCTTGGGTTTCATTTTCTATTTTGAATTCCAAGCATTGAATTGGATCCTAATGATGGATGAGATCTCGTTGGTTCTTTCATGTTTTTGTGGAAGTCTCAATGAACTCCTTGAATGTGTTCTTGTGTGATTGATTTCATATATTTCCTTGGACATGAATCCACAATTCTATCTAGATCAGTGCCTTATAGTTCGAAATCATCTATCTCAAAATTAGTTCCATCCTCCTCTTCGATATTCATAAAATCATATTGAAGGGGTGGAAGATCGAAGGGGGTGGAAAACAATTTTAGATTTTTCCAGTCTTCCTTGTTGGGGGAGGGACCAAATGATTTAAAGGATTTGGGATTTATAAGGGAGGGATCTGACAAATGGTTAGAGGGAGGATTATTAGGGGTGAATCTAAGTATTTTTTAATGTATTTTTGGTTGTAGGAGTTCTAGAACGACTAGAGGGGGTGGGGTTTCTTCCATATCTATACCTGATAATGATTTTGGTGAAACCCTCCTTGTCTTTTTTAGTTTATAGCTTAGTTATCTTAGGGGGGTTAAGTAATGGATGATATCTAAAAATGCGTCCATGATTATGGAAGCACTGACAATGAAAGGGTATGAATTCATAGTCTAGGGTTTATATCCAATCAGATTCATGAAAACTTAGGAAAATCAATTCGAGGATAGGGACAAAAATATTCATATAGATGTAGATCTGGGCATAGTTAGTGTAATGTCCTTTCTTAGTATCTTCTACAAATTTAACATATGTTCCTAGCGTGTTACCTATGCCCACCAATATTTCCTCATCCCAATATTCATGTCGAAGCGAAAAGAGATGAAAAAATATCGATGCATAGGTAAAGTATTCCTTGTAATGATTGAATTTCTTAGTCTAGTAGCAGAGATTCATACAACTTGAGTGAAAAAATAGGGCCCATTTTCAAAAACTCTTTCTCTTTCCTCTTGAATTTTAAAAATAGTTGTGAAAAAATCTTTATATCCATTCTTGAGCTCTAATAAATATTTATGTTTCTAGCATGAGTTTATCCAAGTAACAAGGTCTTGTTTCATGGGCCATATTCCAAGAAACTTACTAATGACCACATGGTATTTCATGAACTTAAAATAATTTGTGGTTCTCTAATAATGGATTTCATATTTTTGCATCACATCTACCTTCTAAATGTATTTGTTAGTTTTCCATTTGGGCTAATCAATGTTGGGCTATAGAGGATCTTCCAGGCAATCATCAGAATATGGGTTTGCATCAATAGCATTGTAAAATTGAGTGGGAATATGAGAGTTTTCGTCATGAGATGTCGTGTGAGTGCCTTGGCTGCCAATGTTGAGAGATTTATTGTAGGGAGGGGGGTCGACTCCCCCCCTCAAGGGATCCATTCGAAAGTGAAAAAACGAATCTGGGGATTCATGAAGTGCAGAGAATTCTAGCAAAGCACCGTAAAATCCAACATCGTTTTATAGTGTTTTATTTATTTGATTAAACAATTTTGGTTAAGCAATTCACCGCCATTTAAACCAATTCATTATTTGATCTAGGTGGATATTGGCAGACACCCACCTATTCCAACTGGCTCCTCTTGACATTTTTTAATTGATCACGTTCTTCTGTAATTATTTGTAATTGTGGGTTATACATTTATGGGGCTATATGAATCCCTACACAGTTTACAGGTGGAGATTGGTGGTCTCCCACCTAATCCCACTGAATTATTTTGGAATTTTTCATGTTAGTACATCTTTATGTATTTCTAGGGTTGTTTTGGGGCCCTAAACAATGTTTTTTTGTATTTCCATAGTCAAACTATAGACGGAGTCGGATTTTGATGGCATGATGTATAGTTTTTGAAAATACCTTTCCAACAGGATATCACACGCCTAAAACAAAGGTCTATGCAAAAGCTACAACCCTGGGAAGTTGAGGTACCAACTGAACCATCGGGGCCCACATAACGTTTGGTGTTTCATCTCCTAGGGTTAGGTTTTTGGATGTCTAGGGTTTTGGAATTCATGAGTAATGTTAAAAATGCCTATTGAGACTCACTGTAATGATTCTTCTCAGATGGATGCATGTAGAAAGCCACATCTCTTCTCAGAGATCGATACAACCATTCGGGCAAGTCGTTTCCAGTTTTTCATTTTTACAATTTTAGCCTATTTTATTTATTCAATACAAGTTATTATTCACCGGATATATGTTGTTGTTCTTTGTATCTATATGTTATTGTATCTAGTATGTTATTCCTTTCATTCATCTCATAAATCTAGATCGATGGTATCATAGCGGTCTTCTCTTCATTTATTTTTCTTCATGCACATGTTACACATGAAATTTGCACACCTAGGTACCTTTCCCTAAGTGTCGTAAAGTGTCATATAAGTGTCTCATACACCTTGACACCATGGAATGACCTATGTCACCATCCCTAGTCAATGTGGAGGAGGGATATATTACATGAAGGCCAAAATACCAAGTACACATGAATTATTATTAATATTCACGAAAAAGAAATTGATTAAGTGTGAGAATCAAG
Organism: Picea sitchensis; assembly: GCA_010110895.2. Taxonomy (NCBI): domain Eukaryota; kingdom Viridiplantae; phylum Streptophyta; class Pinopsida; order Pinales; family Pinaceae; genus Picea; species Picea sitchensis. The sequence continues at coordinate 6,548 of SNQJ01S0056579.1, read as the reverse complement.
TGCACATGAATTATTATTAATATTCATGAAAAAAAAAGTAATTAAGTGTGAGAATCCACCTCACATTTGGTTTCCTATTTTTTAGGGAAGGTGGAGGGTCTCATGGATGGTTGAAATATTTCCTCCTTAAAATCCTTGAGAGATATTTCCTCCCCAAAATCCTTAAGAGATATTTTCTCCCTAAATATCTTGGAGATCCCTTTCTTAGTGGATCTGATGAGAGATCCTTTCCATGGTGGTTNAGAGATATTTCCTCCCCAAAATCCTTAAGAGATATTTTCTCCCTAAATATCTTAGAGATCCCTTTCTTAGTGGATCTGATGAGAGATCCTCTCCATGGTGGTTAAACCTCCAAATCCTATATAATGAGGGGTTTCCATGGAGAAAGGGGGAGAGGAGTTTAGAGATACCAAACTTATGATCTCATGAGAAGTGGAGGAGAATAATCAATGAAAGTATTGTCATTCTGATTGTGGAGCTTTTGAGCAAGGGTTGGACAAGGAGAGCTTGATGAAGTCGTTGCACTCACATCTATGGTTGTAAGTTTTCTTCATTGTTGTTCTAATTAATACAATCAATGATTGGCCTGTTTCTTTCAAACTTGTACTTGTTTCATATAAGTTTGTCTGCAGTAGATGGATCTATGTTTTAGCTAATCTCAATAGAGTAGGAAGTCTTTTGTACTTTTGTTTGTCTTGCAGGACCTACCAAGGAGCTCAAGATCGAATCTCATCCTGGACCTTGTAGGGAAAAATGACGTTCATAAGGTACACACCTTCATCCTTCTCTTTTGTTCATCATATTGATTAGATATAAAAGGAAGTCAGTGTCCATGTTAATCACCTTCTGTCTTAGAGTTAAGGGTCTATCTCTCAAGAGGAGGTCTACCTGTCCGTAGTGAGATTTTCCTACAACAGAAATTGGTGACTCCACTGGGGAGGAAATATGATTTGTGTTTCCTTTCCTAGATCTTGTCTTGGCCCTATGCCCACTCATTTGATCTTCTCCATTGAATTTTTTGTTCTTAGAATGGTTTGATTTCTTCTTTGTGTCATCATGATCACCCTAGCTGGTTGACTTTTCTTGAATTTTTTATTTTCTAGAAATTTTCCTGAGTTTTTTGAAGTAGGGCGCTCCCCTGCCTTGTTATCATATTTCTAGCGCTCCCTAAAGGTATTACACAGAGAGTTATAACACTCTAGTGCCCCTTACACCAGAGTGCTCCCCTTTTTTTGAGAAAAATCCTCTAGTTTTTCCAATTTTTGGGTTCAGTTTTTTCTTTGTACTTTTTTTCAGAGTCTCATACTTTCATTCCATATTGGTATTGGCCTTCAGTACCCTGTTTTCAAAAGATTCATCCTCTTTTGTTTGGATTTTTTTACATTTGTCCTTCACGATTTGGAGGCAACTTGCCATTTTCTTCTCATTTGTCTAAATGAGTGAAAACTTTGTAAGGGGTTTCAAAGGTCTTTTCTACTTTTCTTTCTGATGTTTGAGTCATCTTGCCCAATCTCTATCTCCTTCCTTTTGAGTTTTTGTTTTTCTATTTCTTGTTTGATCACAACAAGGGTGTATTTTGGTTTATGTGAATTTTGCTTCCAGATTCCTTAAATCTCACAAGATCTTGCAGTCTAATTAGCATAGGAAGCTTTACATCCAACTGATCATCAGTCACATATAAATATTTTAGAATTGCACTAGATTCCTCATTGAGGACAATTACATGACGTCATTGCATCTTGGTGTTTGAAAGTGAAAGGAAAATCCTTCTCCTTCCCTTAAAATAGACGTTCATTGAAAGAAAAGACTGCTTATCATATCTTATGCATGTTTTGGGAACTGAGTCATAATATCATCAATATTCACTCTCATACACCTCTGAGTAAACAAAAACCACTAAAATCAACGCTTAACTAAAATTTATCAGACTTTTTACATCTTTGTTAGCAAACCTACATTAGTTTAAGGTGTAGGGCTTTGGAATAGGTTGAAAGGATAACTTTCCAAAGATATCAAACAAACTTAGTATCTTGTGGTAGGGAGAGTGAAATCCAATTGTTGTATAAGCTTCATGGGATCCCCCTCTCACACAGGGGTTATGCACAAGGTCACACTCGGGAGAGCTACGAAGATTATCCCTCCATGGTTTGACTAATTGTAGTAGTCGAATCGTATTATGGGGGTCTCTTGAAGGTATACCCACAATGTTGAGTGGAAGCCTTTCAAGTTGATTTTGGGCTAGATACCCTGCCCTTACATTTGGACTTGACTATCGACTGTACCCTCCCAGGGGATGACTATGAGTTGGTGACCTTAGTAGCCACAATATTTAGGGTCTTACACAAGGTGACGGTGAAGGGAAGTCTCACTGTACTTGGAACAAACGTTGGTCAAACTCACTTGGGCTCCTTGGAGGATAAATCCACAATTATTGCGTGGAAGCCTTCACCAAGGCATAAGTCAGTTAAGCAGGTTGCCAACGTAACTAATCCACTCGCTCTATCCCTTCTCCTTCCTATTTTGATCTCGAGATGTTGGATTTCATCACCAACTAGTGGTTTCATCGTGGGAAGGTTTGTTTGATTGATTTCTTCTCAGATTCATAGAGTGTGTTGTTTGTTTTACTTAGTGGACCTTAGGTCGAGTCAATATTAATGGCTTCAAATCTCGAGAGTACCGATGGAGGAACCCCTTGTCCCGGGGAACCTTACACCTTTCCTTCTTTTGGAAACTTTGGTCCTCCGTATATTTCCACACTGAGTCTTCCAAGACTCACCATCAGATTACCAGTTTGGTTATTCCCTAGTCCGGTGATCTCAAATCCTCCCAATGTTTCAACTGCACCTAATACTTTACATGTCAGTACACCACCCACACATCAACCTCATGTCAAATTTTCAGCTTCTTCACCCATTGAGTCTCCTTCCATTTCTCCTTCTTTGCCTAGAGAAAGCTCTAAAGCAAGTAGCCAGGTTGATCAGAAGAATAAGAAATGAAAAGAGAAGAAGAAGAAGAACTTGAAAAATACCAAAGCTCCAACAACATCCGATGTTGGATCCAAGCAAGCAACTACTGTTAATAGTACTGGGAGTGTTGATGAGGTCAACAAGATTAAAATGAAGAATCTGAAACCCAAATTCCCTTGCAGCCTTTGTAAGGGTGACCACCTTCTGAGGGATTTCCCCAGTCTTATCAAGGTCTTAGAAATGTGGTCTTCCACATCATCAGCCCCTGCTGGGTATGCTGGTGATGCCCCGTCAACTAGTGATGTTAAGGTTGGTAAGAATAAGACAATTGTAGAGTTTCCTTGCACGTTATGCAAAGTTGATCATTACTCTCACCTTTTCCCTTGTATGGACGACGATTCTTCTCTTTTGGAAAAACTTCAGCTCCCAAAAGGTTATTGTAAGATTTCCCCTGACCCATCGTTAGTTGATGGACTGGTCAATCCAATTCCATCCTCAGTTAGTCCGGTTGATCAGATGGTCAATCTAGTTTCCTCCTCGATTGAAACACAAACCGAAGTAGTTGATCCAGTTCCATCATTGATCATCCCCACTCTTAATCAAAAGAGTGTAACCCAAGTGGTTGATCCATTTTCATTCTTGGTTGACCCCGCTCTCCCGTTAGAGAGTGACACAAAAGAGGTCGATCTGTTTCCACTCGTCGACCCCATTCTCCCCTTGGAGAATGAAACCAAAGTGGTTGATCTGGTTACATCATCAGTAAATCCAACTCTTCCTCTGAAGAGTGCCAAAGTGGTCGATCCAAGTCCACCATTGGTCAATCCAAGTCCGCCATTGGTCGATCCTACTCTCCCTCTAGAGAGTAAACCTAATACTGCCCATGTTTTTCTCATTGATATAGAATCTACCATGCCGGGGGGCATTCCTCCTTCTCCCGTGAAACCCCCTCCAAGTAATGAGACCATAATTTTTGATTGGGGTGTGCTAACTAGACCTCATCTTCCCTCTCACATTCCTTTCCAGATTACAGTACAAGTTTGTGGTTGGGACGTTCCTCAAACGTTGATATATGAAGGTGCGTCCGTTAGTGTTTTGTCTTTTGTTTCTTGGTACGCTTTGGGTTGTGCGCAACTTGAGTTGGTTACACAGAATCTGTTATCTTTTAACAGAAGAACCAACCAACCATTAGGGACCCTTAGTTTCCTGTAACTTTGGGAGGGAAAATTGTCTTTATTGATGCCATGGTAGTTCGAGACCCCTTGGATTTCACTTTACTCCTTGGACAGGATTATGTCTATGCCATGAAAGCTATTGTGTCCACTCTTTTCTGTGTGATATCTTTCCCTCACGATGGAAAAATTGTGACTATTGATCAACTTTCAGTCATCGGTCCTAACTAGATTACCTCCCTAAATGGCTCTTATATGCAAACAGTATCGCCCCCGCCGCATGGTAATTATATGGCATTGTCTCCCATGACTTCAACATATGATGGTTTCGATCTGGTAGTTGACATGGTGATTTCTTCGGTAGGGTTGTTGGAGCCTGATCTCCTTACCCCTGTTGATACCCTTGACATGTGTTCCTTCCAGAGTGATTATCTTCCATCCAGAGAAGATCTCTTGGAATCCATGACCGAGTTTTTTCCCTTGACATGGTGTCCTTCCAGAGTATTATCCTCTTGGAAGCCATGATCAAGACATAACCATGAGCATAGTTTTTCTTCTCTGTGGCAAGATAATTAAAAAATGAAACAAAGGTCACAAGAATAGTTTTCCACTCTGTAGCAAGCTCGTTAAAAAATGAAACAGAGGTCACGAGCATAGTTTTCCTCTATGTAGCAAGATCGTTAAAAAATGAAACAATAATCTAGGGATCGAACCTAGAACCATGAGCATAGTTCTTTTCCGGTGTCAAGCTCGTTAAAAAATGAAATAGTCACCTCTCTTGAACCTTCTTTTCATCCACCCTTCTCCTTTTTCTCATCTAGTAGAGAAATTGGTGACAACCTCAAAGTCAGTGAATGAATTGAAGCTTGGAGGGCATGTCTCCATCCTTTGATGATCATTCTGGAGTAAAGCCACTGGATTTCAAGATGGGGGCATACCGAGCTTATTATTTTTTCTTTCTCATGCTCGTAAATACATGAGAATGCATCTGGGTAAACTTTTATCTCTTTTTCAGACCTGGATGGATACATGAAAAATGAACCCCCTAGAGTCGTCTTTAAGCTCTTTTCAGACTCTTTAAACATGAAAAGATTGTCGAGTGATCTTGCTTCCTTTCCCACTCATTAAAAGGTTTGAAAGGGCATATTTCAAGTGATAATTTATCTCTTTTTCATCCTCACGAGACTAAAATTACGAAAAAGGACAACAATGGAGTCGTCTTTAAGTTCTTTTTTAGACTCTCTAAATATGAAAAACCATCGAGTTTACCTTCTCTAGACTCGTTAAACAATCATACATTGAAGGGCCCATATGGGACCGAACTCTTACTTATTCCAGTTCATTAAACTAAGGAAGAGGAACTTATCGAAGGTGAGTTATATAGAGCATGGATTACCCTCATTGAGCTCATTAAATTAAAAGGAGGTACTCATCTATCTGGATGGGGAAAAAATTGAAGAAAGCAAGCCAAGACACTTTTGAGAACGTTACTAGTAACTCTTAGAGTTGCCCTTGAGCACGAAATTTTGTCTTTGTGCACATATTAATCCGTTGAACCTCTGCATTGAACCAATCCTCTGAGTTTTTATTACTCCTTTGGGTCACCCGACGAAAGTCACAGTAGCCACTGCATCATCGTGTTTTGGTCCATGTCATGTTTCTGTTGTTGTGCCTCAGTGTTCAAGGGAAGTATCCACCTCGAGAGTCAACCATCACAAATATCTTGTCTCAATACCCATGTCAGTCCATGTTCATTTTATCTACCAATTACATCTCTGTGTCTATTTCATGTCGTTGATGGGGGATACATCAAGGCCCTCCTTCGATGAGTCTATTCCTGTCAACTTCAATGCATTATCTAGAAACTAGACTTAGAAACCAATTAGTACTTTGGGACTTGCATGCCTCAATGATAGGCCTCCTCATGTTCGACAGTGGGTTTACATCATTGAGCTCTGATCGGATGATTCCACGGATGTTCAACTTCATCTCATCCATTCACATTCATTGGAATGTACTAGGGTACCTTGGGAATCATTGACATCAATGATGATTTCCCTCGTGCTTGTTAACGATTTACATCATTGACCGGTAATCAAGTGGTTTCTGCCATGTTCAACATCAGGACATCTATTCACATGGTTATATTTGTTCTACATCGGGATTGGTAAGAAGACACTGGGTTGAGAGATCACTCTTGTATGTACTTTTCCCAGGTTGCGATGGAGTTTCTCTTGAACATTGACACATATACTGTCACATAGATCCACTTTGTATTAGTCGTGGCTATGTCTTGTCATCTCATAGATCCAATGTGTATTATTATTGGCTATGATTGGTTCAGGTCATGGGAGTATAGATCCACAGTGTATCTTCAGTGGCTATACCTTTTTGTCAATATAATTATGGATCC
>SNQJ01S0056578.1:137713-152950 GCA_010110895.2 Picea sitchensis | reverse complement strand
AGATGTTAATTGGGATAATTGCGTGGATGAAATGAAAAACACGAGTGGAGGTGCATTCTTCTTAGGAGATTCCCTTGTAGCATGGTTGAGCAAGAAGCAAGGTTCCATTTCCTTATCAACTACGAAATATGAATACATTGCAACTTCCAGTTGTTGTACCCAATTATTGTGGATGATTCAGATGATGGCAAACTTGGGGGTAAAATATACTGCATCGATCCCAATTCATTGTGATAATACTAGTGCAATTAGTGTGTCAAAGAATCCTGTATTTCACTCGAAGACCAAGCATATACCCATCAAGTATCACTTCTTGAGGGAACAGGTGACCAACATTGTTATTTCTTTGCGTTATATTCCATCCAATGATCTGATTGCTGATATCTTCACCAAGTCGCTTGCAAAACCTCAGTTTGAGTATATACGCCAGAAGTTGGGCGTGACCCCATTATCAAGATAAATAGTCTATATGATCAGGGGGAGTTTGTGTTGGTTGAATATCTGATACCTATGAAAAGTACTGCAACAGCTTAGGGGGATCATGTTTTCTTTAGCATTGATGTCAAAGGGGGAGAGAAGATGTGGTCCAGTGTAGTCCTTCAGGGTTGCCATCAATGCCAAAGGGGGATATTATTGGCATGTTCAAAGGAAGAGTGTGCTTATCATTGATGGAAAGAACAAAAGTGACGATGGCATGTTTACAGGAAAGAACACCAACAACGATGGCATGATTATAGGCAGAGTGTGCTTGTCATTGATGGCAAGAACAAAGATGGAAAATGGGAAAGAAAAGAAGAACAACAATGATGATGGAAAAACAAGAACAATGAAGACGAGACCCGCAGGAGAAGGTTTGGAGGCCAAAAAATTTGAATACTTAGAAAATATTCTAATTTAGAAGAAATCGTAAGCTTAGGAGGAGGAGTGACAGTGGTCGTTGGATCAGAGTCCAGATAGGAGGAACGTGCAGAAGAGGAGAACAAATATAAGTCGTTGGATTTGAGTGCGAAGGACCAATAACTGTTAGATCCAGTGGAGTTGCAAGTAGTATAATCCCAGGAGTCATTCAACACTCCAAAGATGTAAAGGAATCCTAGAAATCCATTGAGGTAGGACACATGATGAGAGATAAACATTTCACTGACTCACGAACTGAAAATTCAAAGGTGAGAGTTGTAGGAACTCCCGATGTCCAAGTTCGTGAGTTGATATGAGCCCTTATATTACAGAGGATCGGGGACCGTTGATCTGACGCAAGTGCAAGTTCAGTAATCGAAAGAAGGGAGGTGACCCAAATTTCTAACATCATGAAATATGAAGTCACGAAAAGATCTGGGCCGACGGATCACAAAGGATCGTGGACCATTGATCTAATGCAAGCAAAAGTTCGGGAATCAGAAGAAGGGAGGTGAGCCAACTTCCGAACATCGTGAAACATGAAGTCATGAAATGATATTGGCCATCAAAGAACAGAGGATTGTGGGTCATTGATATAATGCAAGAGTGAGTTCAGGAATCAAAAGAAGGGAGGTGAACCAACTTTCGACATCGCGAAGCGCGAAACGTGAAGAGGAGATCTCGACTGTTGAATCACGGAGAGAACGAAACCATTGTTCTGGAAATCATAGATTCGGAAGTTAGGCATGTGGTCACATCCATGGTCACATTGATGAAGAGTAAGGGAGGAGCTAGTGTTTCTAGGCTCCACCTCGGAGTTTTGTGAGTTGGGAAAATCGAGGTGACTCCCAGTCAATCACCCGAAACGTGAAATCATGAAACAAATTTTTGGGTAGGTGTATGATCACAGCTTGTGGTCACATGAAAGGAAGGGGCTTAGCCATAAAATCTAGAGCCCACTGTGTATTTTTTCTTAGAAAGGGAAAAGGTGCCAAAGGGATGAGAGCACAAATATTTTCTCTGTAACTGCCAGAACGAAGTGATTGTATCTTCCAGCGAATTCGAAGAGCTTTAGGGTGATCACCAGAGGAGTTGAAGAGTCTCTAGGTAACTGCCAGTGGAATGAAGACTCATCATAGAGACAATTGACAGATGGAAAAGCATCGAAGACTATAACTTCCAGAGAATCCAAATAATCTCAGGATAACAACCACTGATGAAGAACAGTCTCAGTATGATTGCCAGCGAGAACAAAGAGTTAGGTGCATGATCTGGCACGGACTTGGCATGATAAATATACGCATAATAGAGAATATTTTTTTTTCTTATGTTGGGAGTTATTCATGCGGGTAGAAGCATGCTATCTGCAGCAGCTGAAGTGCACAGAAGAGATGTAGCGCATAGAATGGAAACGTTGCATAGAGCATAAAGCATAGAAGAAAGACATAGAATAGAAAGGCATATCTATGAGAGGAAGAGAAAGTCAAGGTGAGCATGTAGAGACATAACAAAATAACAGAAAGCTCAAGAAGATGAGAGAACAAAGTAGTTGATGCATGTAGAGCAAAGAAATGTAGAAGAACAGTGATGAGACTGGTAATCCATTGAAAAACATTGTATCATTGTAATAAGTTTCTGTAATGAAGTTTTTAAAATCATGGTGGTAGGGAGGTGCTAGGGAGTATTGTTGTCCTCAGAGTTTCAAGTGGGTGCTTGAACACATGGAGTCATAGCTTCCACCTGGTTGCAACCAGAAAAACCAGGGTGGTAGGGTGGTTCAAGGGAGAACTATTATTCTCTGTTATACAGGTTGGTGCCTACGTGACTGGAAGTCGGTGCTTCCATCCAATTGGTGTTGGAACACTCAGGGAGTAGGTGCTTCCTTCTAGTGGATGCTAGAGAAACAAGAGATTTGCTGCTCTTAGCAAGTTGCTTCTTGTAAAACAAAGGTGGTAGACTCAAATGGAGTTGGTGCTCATAAGAATGATAATGTACATAAAATAAAGATTACTTATCATATCAAGAAGAGTTTTTTTCTCTTTATGGGTTTCCTCAGGAAATATCTGTCTCTGTATATTTCATGTCTGTGATTTATGTTGAATATTCTATTGCTTACTTCCTTGAATTATTGTGATCATCATTGTGTGTTACGTAAAGAGTTTAAAATGGGCATAGTTGTTTAAGCACAGTAACAACTTATTCACCCACCCCTCTCAGTTGTCCAACAATATTTTGATCCATTAATGGGTCGAATGGATTATAATTTCTATTGACAGGTCTATGAACATTTCCATATCTATTATTTTCACCATTCATGTATCTTGCGTAGTTATTCCTTTCATTGATTCTACAATTCATTGCCTTGTGTCCAAAATTTCCACAAGTATAACAATGTCCAAGAAAGAAATTTCGATACCTAGGAGTAAGTGATCTTATTTGTGGTGCAGTCCATTTGGGTTCACAATTTATTCTTCTATAGTTTCCTTCATAATGATTTCTTTCATACATGATGGGAGAGGATCTTCTTGATGTCTCATTCCTTCTGAATTCTAGTCTTCTATCTTGTCGTTCAACTTTCTCTGGAGTGTTGGTTTCATCCTTTTCATCTTCCTTCTCTTGTTTTGTTGTCTTCAAACTGTCATTGTATCCTAGTCCTGTCTTGTCATTTGGAGATATTTGACTGCTAAGGATCTCATCTAATTTTTCAATTATTTTTTCGAACTTCTTCAACTTTTCTATTGTCAATAGTAGCTCCCCTTTTGTGTGATCCAATTCTTCTTTCAATTTCTCATAATATTCTAATTGTTCCTTCAAGCTACCAATGGTATTTTCAAGCTTGTAATTCTCTTATTCACAACTACTCAATTCACCTTTTAGTATTATGTTTGTGTTTCTAAGATTGTGATTTTCAGTTTCAACATGCTTCAACTTTTCAAGATTCTCATCTTCTTGTTCACTCTCTACGTTGTCTNAAGGTTGGTTTCTTCATCTGAATCTTCTTCAAAAATTATTTCTTATTATTTAGAACTCTTGTGATCATCATCTTGGGTTTCTTGGGTTATGAAGAGGACTTCTCCTCCATCATTATATTCTTCATCACTCTCATCTGAGGAGATGTCATCATCCTTGGAGTATAAGCTCTTTTAATTATTGATACTTCTCTTTTTATAGTAGCAGTTTTCAATAATATGTCCTATTCTACCACAGTTAAAGCATTTGAGAGGAGACTTACCTTTGTATCTTCTGGTTCCCTTCTGGAACCTTCTTACATAATTTAATATTTATTCATCATGGTCATTATCCTTGTCTTTTGTCTTATTTATGGATTTAAAGGCTGCTTCATTGTTTAGCTCATCATGTTCTATACTTGTTCTCATTTCATATGCTATAAGAGACCCATGCAATTCATCCATTGTCATTTTGGTCAAGTCCCTAGTTTCTTCAATGGTGGAGACCTTAGCATCATACTTCAAGAGAAGTGATCTCAACACTTTTTGTACAACCAAGGATTCATTGAGATCTTCACCTAATCCTCTGATAGAATTAACAACTTCATCAACTCTAATAAAATAGATTGCAATATCTTCCTTTTCATTCATCTTCAAATTTTCAAATTCTACTCTATGTCGTTGAAGCTTGACCTGCTTAAATTTTGGATCACCTTCATAGATACTCTTGATTTTGTCCCTTAACTCTTTAGCAATGATGCAACCCATCACTTTGCTAGCAATGGTTGGTGCCAATGCTCCTAGAATAACATGTCTATCTTTTTAATTACAACTCATAAGATTCTTCTCATTTGGATCAGTTGGAGCATTATTTGGGATTACATATCCATTTACAACTGAGTACTAAATGTCTACTCCCAGAGATGTTAGGTAAGTTTTCACTCTATCACTCTAGTATGCATATTTTCTTCCATCAAATCATTGAATCACATTTGAAATGTTCTCATGGTCATCCATCTCTGCTCAGGATTTTCCTTCCAGTGGTTAAACTATTATGAAGGAAACCTACTCTGATACCAATTGTTTATACTTAGAATACATAACCAAAAGACTTCATCCTCCCTTGAAATCCAGTCTTCTTTACTTCATATTTCCTCTGAAATTTGACTTATATCTCCTTGTTGATTAAAAAACTTGTGTGTGTTGAAAAATGAATGTTTAATGAGATGTATTTATACCCTTTATGTCACTTTATTTTAAAATTAGGGCCAACCTGACACTTTCTTATTTTGTAATTCTTTTCTTTAATTATCTTTAGGGCTGACCTGTACTTCCTTCTTTAATTCACTTTGTCATATTTAAAAATTCATTTCTCCTCAACCATGAGTATCCATGTGATGTGCCATCTACCACCAGAAACAACATGATGTATACTATCCATCCATGGGTGTTGTATTTTCATGTGCACTGTCCTTCATGTCCAAATACCTTCATCAATATTGTGGTCCAAAACCAATGACTAGGGTTGACATCAATGACAACAAACAATCTTCCAACAATTTATATGCCATGCCTTATTATATTACAACATATATTATTAAGATGAAACACATAGATAATGAAAACCCCACACAAGCACACCAAGGAACATAAAACCCCAATATACCACAACCACCTAACATAAACACACAGATTGATGAGGGGTTGAGCACTTTGAGATATCTTGTCCATGAATTAAAGGGTACAAGAGAGCCTAATCGAGTTTCTTTGGCCGCTTCATTGGATGCCATTGTATCATCCATTTCAAGTTCCAAAGGGAAATTAACTTCTATTTCTGAATATAGGGATAGGATGTTTGAGTATTATAGGTCTGGACTCGATAGAAACCAAGTTAGAGACTTGAATATTTCAAAACAAGATTTGATGTCTCAATTTATTGATCCTAGAACTAGAGTACAACCACCTGTCAAGAAGAAACACATTTGTATGGACTAGTGCAACCACCCACAATTTAATGTTAACTATATGGATGGGTGGTTCATGGTCTTTGATAAGCCTCCTTGCAATAACAATGAGGTGCCTTTATATTTATTGAGGAAATTATGGGAGGAATTTATTTTCGTTCACCATGTGAAGTACTTCAACATTGGTGATTTCCATGGGGTGGGTTGAGGGTCCCCATAGGACTGATAACATGCTAGGAATGATCCCATGCTAGGTCGTTGTCCCCCTAGGCGAAGGTCTAATCCCATTTCCAAACATCCTCTCATTGTAGAGGGAATGCAACAGGAACATGTGGCTTTATCAACCTCAACTTAGAGTCTAGTACAATAGGGTAGTTTTGTTGCACTATCTCGATAGGAGGTGCCTGCTGGTGATATTGGAAGAGGGGTCAGACCTTCACCCCTAGAGAATAGTACAATGAGGAGAGGGAAAATTTACAAAGAAATCATGTATGTGAATGTCATAGATGCTCGAGTTGTAGAAAGACTTTCTATTGGAAAATGGCGGCCAGTGGACATTAGAGCTTCATGGAGGAGGTTAGTATCTTAACCATATATATGTTCTTCATCGTTATATATTTATATAGTATTCTGTGTATTATTTCGATATTATTTTGTATGATTTTTTTTAGTTTATACACCATTGTAGCAGACCCTATATGCTGATAAAAGAACTAGTGTCTTTCTCCACTACTGATGCAACAATAGAGGCAATGTGCTTATTCGATGTATCGCATACACAGGTATGTGTCACATTTGACAAATTCACCATAGTGATTTATTTATTTTATGGAATCCTCAAATTTAAAATGTTCTTGTGTTTCTATATGTTATGGTACCATACGGTGTCAAGCAATGTCCATCTAGGATGGACAAGTCACCTACTTCACAGATATTATGGGTTGAGTTAAATATCATTTAAATATTAAATTTGTTGTATTTATGTTTGTGAATTTTACTGTTTGGTACTAATAACAATATTATTAATATTTATGTAGTTTGTTTATCTTTTCTCCATTTACAATACTAGTCCAATCCTTGGGCACCTTGCGACGGATTTTGGGTTACCTATTTCCAAACCAAGGTTTATTCCATCACTTGTATAGGCCATGGGGGTTCATCGCCGCTCACCCCCACCATATTTCATATTCCATGCATCCTCACTGGCTGCACCCATAGTCCACCCCTCCACACCACCTATTCCATTGCATCCACCTCTTGTCTCCGAGTAGGTTGTACAGTTGAGCACTCCTCGTATTAGTGACACTACATCGTTTCACGAGTTATTCATGGCGAGATAATGTGTTGATGATAAATTTTTCTGTATCATGAATGGAATTGATTTTATGCATATTTGTTTAAATTTCATGTGATCCTTGTAATTGATGTAGGCTAGCATTGATGAGATATTAGGGTCATGGAGGAGGGTAAGACCGTTGAGATTGGAAGTAACATATATGGTGAGTTGTATTATGTTGAATTAGAAAGTATCATTTTGTATATTGGGCATGATGTGCCATTTTGTAAAAAATGTACAGTTTAGACGATGTTGAATATATATATATATATATTTTTTCATGGCATGTTTTTTATGAATCTCATTGTTTATTTATTTTATGTTGATGAATATATGAATTTCAAAGTGTTTCGATTTCCAATCTTTTCTTCTATATATGAAATTGTAAGAAATAAATCTAATCTAAATGGATTTAAAGAAATATGTTCTCAAAAACTAGCTCTCAGAAACAATAAATATAAACAACATATCTCTATTATTCTAAGAATTAATTCCACATAAAAATATTTCTAAAAGTATATTCCTAGGAAACATGAATTTACATTGTTTTATAAAGGGAGCAACCTACATGAACATCATAAACACGAAAATGAATAGAATAATCCATGAGTTTAAATCAATGCACACTTTGGGATTATGGATGGCTTTGGGATAATTAAGACATGATGAGAAGATGAAATGTCAAACCCAAAATCTCCTATAACCTTCAATTTAAGATCTCTTAGTATGATTTTGGAGGTGATGTTAAAAAACATATATCAGTAAGAAAAATCATGTTAGTCTTTTGAGTTCATGACATACATAAAAGATAAGTTGACTATTTTTTTCAATAGTTGGAAGGAGAAACTCATACATCGAAAGATAGAAGGATCACTTAACACATCAATGTAGATTTTGATGAGTCTGTATATATAACTTACATTTAACTAATAAAAAATACAATTACCTTTACAATACTCAATAAATAAACTTATTATGGGATATGTTTGTTGAATAGTATACAAAGATATTTTAGGTTCTAACAACTATTTCACAAAATTTGGATAGGTTTATGAAATTTTGATGAAATGAAATAGATTTTTACTTGCCATGCCATGCCTTGCATTTCCATTCCATGCCTTGCATTGCATTTACTTGCATTGTATTTCCTTGCCTTGTCTTTCCTTTCCTTACCATTCCTTGCAATGCCTTTCCTTTCCATGTCTTTCGTTGCCTTGCCTTTCCATGCCTTGCCTTGCCTTTCTTTTCCATACCTATACCTAGACCTATACCTGAACCTTTCCTTTCCATGCCTTTCCAAGCCTTGCCATGCCTTTCCTTTCCATGTCTAGAATTACCTTGCCTTTCATTTCCCTACCTTTCCCTGAATTTCCATGCCATCCCTTTCCTTGTCATGCCTTGCATTTCCTTGGATTGCATTGCCTTTCCTTTCCATGCCATGCCATGCCATGCCTTTCCTTTCCATGACATGGAATGAAATGCCTTTCCTTTCCATGTAATTCCTTTCCTTGCATTGACTTTCCATGCCATGCCTTTAATTTCCATGTCTTGAATTACCTTGCTTTGCCTTGCCATACCAAGACCTAGACCTAGACCTTGCCTTGCAATCCCTTTCCTTGCAATTCCTTGCCTTTCCTTACCATGTCTAGCCCTGCCTAGCCTTTCCATGTATTGCTTTGTGTTACCTTGTTGTGCCATGCCTTTCCATGTATAGCATTTCCTTGCCTTGCATTGTCATTCCTTTCCTTGACCTGAAATGTCATGCCATGCCTTGCCATACCTTGTATTGCCTTACCTTTCCTTTCCTTGCATTTCATTTCCTTTCCTTGACTTTCCATGTCATGCTTTTACTTTCCATGCATTTCCTTTCCTTTACATTCCTTTCATTACCTTACCTTTCCTTGCATTTCCTTTAGATGTCTATCCTTTCCTTGCCTTGCATTTCCTTGAAATGTCTACCCTTTCCTTGCCTTGCATTACCTTGCCTTGCTTTGACTTTCCATGTTGTGCCTTGCATTTCCATGCCCTTCCATACCTTATATTGTCTTGCCTTGCATTTACTTGACTTTCCTTTCCATGCCATGTATTTCCTTGCCATTCCATGCCACGTCTTGTCTTGAATTTCCATTTCATGCCTTCCCTTTCCATGACTTTCCTTTCCTTACCATACCGAGACCTAGAACTAAACCTAGACCTTTCATTTCCATGCCTTGCCTTTCCTTGCCATGTATGTCCTTACCTTGCCTTGCATTCCCTACCTTGGATTTATTTTACATGTCATTAATTGCCTTGACTTTTCATGCATCGCATGGCCTTTCCTTGCCTTGCCATACCTTGCATTGCCCTTCCTTTACTTGCCTTTCCTTACCTTGCCTTGCCTTTCCTTTCCTTTCCATGAATTGAAGTACCTTTCCTTGCCGTGCCTTTCCATGATTTTCCTTGCCATGTCTTACCTTTCCTTTCCTTCTCTTTCCTTGCCTTGTGTTGCATTTTATATCCATGCATTGTCTTTCCAAGCCTTGCCTTGAATTTCCATGCCTTGTCCTTCCAGGCCTTGCCTTGACTTTCCATGCCTTGTCTTGCCATGGTCTAGGTCATGGTCTAGGTCATGGTCATGGTGTAGGTCTAGTTCTAGGTCTAGGTCATTGTTTAGGTCTAGGTCTAGGTTTATGTCATGGCCTAGGTCTAGGTCATGGTATAGGTCTAGGTCATGCCATGTCTAGCCTTTCCTTGCCTTTCATTTCTTTAAATTTCCATCCCATGCCTTGACTTTCCATGCCTTTCCTTTCCTTTCCATTCCTTTCATTTCCTTGCATTTCCTTTCCATTCCTAGAACTAGACCTAGACCTAGACCTTGCCTTTTATTTCCCTACCTTTCCTTGCCATGTTTATCCTTGCCTAGCCTTGCCATGTATTTCCTTTCCTTTCCTTTCCATGTTGTGCTTTCCTTTCCTTGCCACACCTCACAATGCCTTGCCTTTCCTTGCATTGTCTTTCCTTTCCTTCACTTTCCATGCCATGGCTTTCCTTACCATTCCTTGGCCCCAATTTGGACATTATTCCCATGTCCCTAAATGACTCGATGAGGAAATATGAAACTCATGATAAAACTATAAGTGATGCTCAGATGGATGAAACGTCAGTTGCATTGGATTCATGGCATTGGGTTTCAGCTAGGGAGACCCCTCCACTATCATTTTGTTTCCCATAACAGTGTTTGTTGGAGGATATCTTGAAATAAGGTTTTTCTCAATGAGGCACTGTGAAATTTTTGAACAAGAGGTTGATTTTCAAGAAAAAAGTGTCAAGAAATTTTGGGCAGCATTGTTGTGTGGGACTTGTCCAAAGAGACGTGTGAGAGATCACGAAATGCGTTTATGGTGCTTGGTTTGGATTTTATGCCCCTGGACCAAATTGTCAAGATGTCCCTGAATGGATTGAAGAGGCATGTTGGAAGTCACGATAAAAATCTAATCAGGTCTCATATTGACAAACTGTCAGTTTCATTGGATTCGAAGAACCCAGTTTTAGCTAGGGGGACACCTATGCCATCATTCCATTTCCCAAAAAAGAGTTTGTTGGAGGATCTTTGGAACTAGGGTTTTACTCAATGAGGCACAATGCAATTTATTAACAAGAGGTTGATTTTTAAGAACATTGTGCCAATAGATCGTGGGTAGCATTATTGCATGGGCATTGGACATATAGACATGTGGGATCTTACATAAAATGGTTATGGTGGTCGATTTGGAAATTGTGCCCTCATACCAAATTGTGAACATGTCTTTGAATGGCTTGAGGAGGCAAGTTGGAATTCATGATTAAACTATAAACATGTCTCATATGGATGAACCAATAGTTGCATTGGATTCAGGGCACCTGGTTTCTTCTAGGGGGACCCTTCCACCATCATTTTATTTCCTAGAAAAGCGTTTGTTGGAGGATCTATGGAACTAGGGTTTTTCCTAGTGAGGCACAATGTAATTATTAAACAAGAGGTTAATTTTCAAGAACATTATGCTGGGAAATTGTGGGTAGTATGGTAACATTGGCCTTTGACATGTCATCCCTAGTTCCTAGGGATAACTAGGGAGATGATGTCTCAAGGCTCTCATGTTGCAAGCATGGAGTACTGAGAGACAACTTGACCAACAATGTCCACTTGCACATATAGAGACCCACCTTGCCACCAAAATTCCATGTTCATCACGACAATATTCACCATGTCAGCTAGATTTTGGAAGACATCGGGCCTTTCTCCATGAGGTACAAGCCAATTATTATGGTGAGTGTCATTTCAATATTTGATTCATTTGAGTTTGTTTCATTTTAAACTTTTTTTTATTTTGTAAAGTCTTCTTGGACATTATGATTTTTTCCATGTTTCACTTTGGTGGTGGAAATTTCACCCTTGTAAGTGGGTCACCCTTGGGGATAATGTTTCTACTAGGAGGTCCTCTTTACATGTCATCATGCCATTCCTGACTATATTTTTCAATTTCCACACTTCATCCCCTCATATCCTTACCTTTTGGGATTGTTTGGTGTACTGACTCAAGAAGGGATTGTATCTCATTTCGTGGGAAGAAGGGGATGAAGGGATAGAGGCTTGTAGCTAGAAAAAGATAAAATACAAATATGAAACTTCTATATGCTTGCTCAGTGATCCCAAGGACAATGAAATGACTCTCATAAGAAACTAATGGGACATGTGAAAAATAATTAATACAAAATTCCAACCAAGATAGAGCATGTGTAGGCATTGTTTTTCATGCTTAAGTAGAATCCCCACACATGACTTCAACATGGGGAATCATGATGTTACCAAGTTAGAGTCAAGGTGGACACATTTTTCATGCTCAGGTAGAATCCCCACAGATATTTAACATGGAAAAATATTATAAACGAATAAAAGACAATAAGTGGGCTTCGAAAAAGGTTGCATTGAAAATGAAGGTGCATCACACCCTCTACAAAGGAAACCATAAATCAGATACTACCATCCCTTGTATGTCATGAAACCCATGCCCAAGAGTATTTCCCCCATCCATGCCACTTTTTCCACACGTCTTAGAGAGGGGTCCACTTGGTATAGCTCCTAAACTTGAGGTATGATTCAACCAATAGGTCACTTTGTCAACCCTCCAATACCTAAACTTGGAAAATTGCATAGGGTCTTTGAGCACTTGTTTATTTTGAAGAGGTAGTTTGTATGTACATGCTTAGATGGATATTTTATTGATTTGATTTTATTATCATGATTCATTTTACTAGATATCCTTGGAGGGTGCATTCATTGTCTTTGTAGGACCTAGTTGGTGGACATATTTGGAAGAAAAGCCTAGATTGGGATTCCTTGGGGCTTGAATCCCACACGTTGGATACCATGGCCCACACACCAGACGATGATGCTATCATTTGGATTACTGATAATATACCTTGGAGTACATAACCCAACCATTATCCAACCCAAAAATTTTCCCTTGATTATAAACACCACTTTTGAGGAGGTTGACGTTACCCTAGGGCTAGGGTTGTGGTGGTGTTGTTGTTGTTGCTTGAAACTTGGTACATTTTGATGGAAGAGGTTTTTAATTGGAGGAGAAAGGCCTAAAACATGAGAGGGAAGCCCTAGAAGTCCCAACGACTTCCCCTTTCCACTCCAATGACTTGCAAAAGTGTCAAAATGTCACCCTAGAAGAGGGATGTCGTCACATTAGGGTTTCTATTGTGCATTTTTAAATACAAATTTGAATTTTATAATGTAAAGGGGAAAAGTAGGGTTTGTTTCCCCATTAATTTGTATTTTACTCTAAATTAAGTGGAAAAACACTTTTAGTAGGATTTGTATAAATAAGGATCACTTCTGTTTCATTTTACATCATAGCTCTCCCATTGTGAGAAGACTAGTGGATGAAATTTGTGCCCTACTTGGAAAATTTGGTATGTCTCTCTTGTGAAATTGATTTTTGGTGATATATATTCTTGAATTATTGAGCTAAGGTGGTGCACACCTCTTGGAGAATTCTTTTCTTTCTTAAGAATGGTAATTTTCTTGGTGAACTAGGGTTTATTCTCACATCTCTCTTGGAATTTCTAAGGGAAACATGAAATTGTTAATTCTTCTTTATTTTGTTTCATGGTTATTTTTGCTGGAAGCCCTAGGAGGTGTATAAGTGAATACACCCTCCATTAAGCCTCATCTCATTTTCTAGTTTTACAAGTCTTTTATTTCAAGGTTTCCAGGAGGAGTACATGTGTGTACACCCTCCTTGATTTACCTTAGTTTGATTTAAATACCCTAGGGAGTAATAGGGTTTAAAACTCTAGGTATTTTTTTGATCTAAATCATGATTTTTAACACTCCATTCACCCAAATTTTAAAGGTACTAATATGAATTTTTCATTGGAGAAATCAATTGTTTTCTTTGGTAAATGTGATTTAGTGAGATATCGATATTGTTCAAGTTGGAGTTTATTGTTGTTGCTTTGAGGTTGATAAAGCCTATAGGGAATCTTCGTATACTTATTTTTCTTGGAGCTATAGCTAAAAGAAAGATACATCAAATAACTCTCTTTTTGATTCATAACTTACAATTCAACCGTCAAAATTTGCTAGCAAGATGCAATAATAATCTACTAGTCTCAGCACAGTTTTGGGGTGGTTTACTTGTACTTTTTGTGGGTTGAAATTTTATTCTGTAGAAATAGTTTTCTACATCCATAAGGATGATAATATATATCTAAAATACTTGTTTATAACAACCTTGTTTTGTTTCTAAAGTCTTATGTGTTCATACTTGAGTTATACTAGTACTTGCAAACTTATCTCTCGCATTATTTACTAGAATTTCAACATCTTATTCAATAACTTTAACTATTATTTACTTGCTGATATACAATTATGTTGACTTTTGGAAAGAGGGAAAACAAGCTTAACTTGTTTTTCTATTGGATTGTTTATCTTGTGTCTAGTCTTTTCTTGTGTCTTTGGCAGGTACAACCACTCTTTTAAGGTAATCAAAGACTTGGAAACCATAAAACATCTTTGAGACTCGTTATCAATCCATTTATCACATGGTATCTTGACTTATACTAGATTCACTTATGTTCTCTCACTTTCCACCTGATTTCCCCCTAGGGTCACCTGGGACTCCCCCTTGTGTTGGATTATTCCTTCATAGAAGTGAGGGAGGGTTTATCTAAGGTGAAATTTGGTAAAATATCCCATCGTTATCGCCATCCAATGTATTGGGTTAGTATTTTCCCAACCTATAGTTTGCGCAATAACATTTTGGAACTACTGTTAAGGAGAATTTTGAATCTTCTTTTGTGCCCTAATGACACTTTGTAAAGCTACTATCCCAAATATTTTACCCCTATCATTCCCAATGACTCGACTTTAAGGACATTCCCCTTCCCCCTTTGATGATCTCTTCTTGAATCTCATCTAGTGACTCCACCTTCCTAGAATATGTCTTCCCTCAAGAATTCCCCCCCCCCGGGGAGATTCAATCCTTCTAAGGTTTACCAAAGGATTCCCCCTCTCAAGTATCCCGCTGTAAAAAAAAAATTCCAAGGTACCCTTCCCCTTTATCCATTGGAACACCCTTGGGAAAAAGACATTTATAAACCATTGAACATGGCCACCATCCCTGTATATCCTAATACCATGTCAAAAGAGTGTCATAAATAGTTCCCAATGTTTCCACGAAATATTGTGATCACTGTTGACGATCATATCTATTCCATGGGCGAAGACATGGAAAATGCATAATTGGAACATGAGGATGTAGAAATGAATCTACTAGCCTCATCATTGACTGAAGATGCTCAGAGATGGTTTAGAGGAATTCCTAATAATCACATAACATCTTATGAATCATTTTCCAAGTTATTCAAGAATAGATTGACAACAAAGAAATACAACAGGATGCTTGTAGCTTAGTTCAATCAGATAAATAAGAAGGAGAATGAAACAATAAGTGAATTTGAGAATAGGTTTGATAGGTTCTACAATCAAATCCTGAAAGATCTACATCCTAGAAATGCATATGTTCATCTCCTTTACATGAATTCTTTCGATGGGAAA
>SNQJ01S0056578.1:100920-137703 GCA_010110895.2 Picea sitchensis | reverse complement strand
ATATAATGAAAAAGAAAGGTTTTCCCGGTTGAGGGTTTCCGGTAAAGATCTCTGTGTATTCTGTGTATGAGCCATTGATTAATTTCTGTATTGCTTAAGAATATATATGCATTGCTTTACTTCGCAGGTTTAAAACTTACATCCTTGACTCGAAAGTTTATCCTTTTTAGTATCCTCACGCCAAGACAAAGACAAGACTAAATATTCCAGTAGTAGTACACGAGATCCAATTTCGTTCTTGACTAAGAAGATAGATCATATGAGTACTTACTTTGTCCAAGATCATAATCAAATCACGGGCCTATTAAATACTGTGGAAATAAATAAATCCACCTACAGACCTTAGTTTGATAGACAAGAGAGAGATGCCAAAAGTTGGAAAGAAAGGCCTCAATAAGAGGAAAAATATCCTAATACGTTGAACCGAGTTGATATGGTCAACACAGAAGAGACGCCATGGTGTTCACAATGTAAAGAACCTCACAGAGAGGATGAATGTCCTAGACGAGATAAATAATATCATGATAGTATGAATTTCATGGATATGATCTGTAAATTCCAAGAGGAAGAAGTCACATATGAATAGATTGATGAGGCCAGAAGAAAAGGGGGATCAAAGAGACGACTCTGGGTGTTAAATAAGTTGATTTATGATCAGAGAAAGGAATTGAGGAAGAGGGAACTTTGTGTTAACGCTCTGTAATTTTCCCAAGGCTGCGGAGGCAGTCATAGAGGTAACCTCAAACCACTTGGAGTCTTGGATCTAGCCCTCCAAGACTAAGAGAGGGCTCTCTCTATATGATTTAATTTGGTTTGTATGGGATGGATGTTAGGCTAGCTATGAAAGTAAGGGGTTGGGGTTTTGGTTTTTAAATAGTTGTTTTGGGACAGCAATGAGGGCCATTGGGCAAATGGGGTCTGCGCTTAAATATGTGATTCACTCTCATATCTAGACAAAGCTCTTACACAGGGAAAGGTAGTGGAAATGTTGGATTGAATCAAGCTTTAATGGTGTGAAATGAGGGAAAGTAGGGGAGGAAAAAGCCAAGAAAATGAGTAGTTAAGAATTCATAAACTGAGCTTTTTAGAGGAGAAACATAAATATTGTCACAAGATCAGATGCAAAGTATTTTGCTAATAAATTATGCTCTGTTATTATCTTCTGACAATAAGAATTGAAAACAAGTGGAAAGATGACAGGAAAAATACTTAGCAGAGAAAGAAACGCCACCAACACATCTGCCCAAGAATCTTGTAAAAAGAATGCCTATTACATATCAATCATTTAATGATTACAGAAAACGTTTTCTGGAATGGCAAAGCCCATGTTTCAGCCAAATGGAAAAACACCTCACAGGTCGAACCTCTCCTCTCAGCTTGAACCCTACTTTCATCTTTTACATGTGTATATGCAAAAATGTCTCCACCTTCCAAAAGATCCCAACTTTAACTCTGCTTTCTAAAAATAGAAAACAGTTACAATACTGCATGACACCTGTAAATGACCTCTTAAAACAAACAAAACAGTAAATTAAAGGAAAAACTAAATTTGGAAACTGTTGGCTGGTCATATCAAATTTGCTGGAAGGTTGTTGATGCCTATCCCTCGAATCTTGGAAATAATGGCCACTTGTCCCTTTGACTGCTGGTCCTCTGCCTGGGAAAAAGAAAGATACTCTGCCACCTCCCTCTACTGTTGAACATGTTCAGCAAGCCAATGGGTGCAAATTTGAGCCCCTTCAAGCTGTGCACTGGAACAATGGTGAAGATCTCAAACGAAGATGGATGCAATATGATTGCAGAATTTGAGTGTTGTTTCATGATCACAACCTTGTTGGATTGGTTCAGATAAACTGCATACTCTTCTGCATTACCCATTGCAGTTGTCTCAGGTCTCTGTGTCCATTCAACATCCTTAGGGGATACAGATCCATAAATCGGCCTGTAGAAATGTAGGAAAGATTTGATCTTTCTTTCCTTGGGACGCCACCCAGATCCTTGGCAGTTGAATGCACCCACTACTCCTCCAAACTAAGTTAGAAGGTGATCTGAGTTAGAAGGTGATCTCCATATGATCCCCACAAGTTATCCATTCCCCATGGTTAAAAACAAATATCCCTTATTCAAGTTCTAGAGCTTCAACATAGTAATACCATCGTGGGATGGATCTGTGAAGATGAAATCGTGAGTAGGAAGAGCGTGATGTTGGCACCTGAGGATTGTGCCATCGGGAAGAACAAGCTTCTTGAGAAGATCAAATTCATGGCCTCCCACTGCATCGCTCACATACACTGGGCCTCCACATATGGCTCGAGAAGCTGCATGGAATTTGGCACAAATGTGATTGGACTGAAACATATCCCAATCCGGTTGTATGAAGTTTCCCATCCACAAGCTGTTGAATCCGCAATGGATCATATGGACTCCTTGTAGCCAGTAAGAACCCATGGGATCACCATTTGGATCCTGGAACCAGAAATCATCTCCCACTCACCCCATAGCTATCTGTTTCATCCCGAGGAAGAAGAAGTCATTGCATTGCTCCATTCTAGATGAATGACGTCCACTTTCACTCCTGTGGTGCCCACTTTGGCCAGATATGAATGCATAGAATTATAAAAATCAGCATCCTGATGAGGATCGATGAGGCCAATCCCTACTTCTACAACCTTAGCCATAGCCAAATCATGCATCATACAGTTTACAACTAGGGAAATCTTGATGGGTATGTGCTTTACATTGAGGTGTGTAGTTCCTGGCCTGACACCACCCCATCCACCGCAAAGCACATGCCAAAAATAAATATCATCAAGCCCCTTGAACTCCTTCCTCAAATCATCAATAAATGGCTTTAGACCCATTTCTGTAACAGAGGAATTATCAGCACTAGTAATCCCAGTTTCCCCATCTCCATTTTGTGTTGATTCTATACTCTGACCTACGAATTTGGAATTGGATCCATCAACATCCACGCTCAATGATACATTACTATTAACAATAGAACCTTCACATTCTGCATCTTCATGGATTTCCGATAATTCTCTATTTACCAACTCGGTTGTTTTATTAGCCAATCTTGCTTTCTCAGCCCTCTCCCGAATTATAGCCATTTCAATTACCTTTTTGTGCTTCTCCTGATCATATTTGGGAGCATCAGGCCTCCTCATAGTGCCTTCTCTGTATGTTTTGAACTTATCACACTCCTCAAATCTATATATCCTTCCTGTCATCTGAGATCCTCCAAGGACAAGATCTTTGGCACCTTCCAGAGGATTCTTCTCCAATCAAAGATTTGGACCCAAAATTATCTGTTTAATCTCATTGCCAACATTTATTAGTATTGACTCAGATTTTATGCTGTCAATGTCCCAAAACTTGATCATATATACATCTCCAATAGCCAAAAAATGGTTCTTAGTCATATCAAACTGCACAACATCCATGGAGCGCTTATGGAATCCTGGATAAGTAGGCTTTACAGCATCTTCACTTTCATTCCATTCCAGAAGATAATATTCGCCTTCTTTGTTTGTTCCACCTGAGAAAATCCTTGTCCTGTCAGCACTATAAGGCATTGTAGTGCACGACTGACCAGGAGAATCATAATCAACCCTTGAACCCATCAGATCATATAACTGAGCCTTTATCTTTCCATCGATAGCCGTTGAAAAGATAAATTGAATGTCTTCTTTATAATGGGGGCATATAGAATACACAGGTACTTCACGACCTTCAAAAGTATATTGCCTTGTACCAGTAACAACATCCCATACCTTTATAGTTTTGTCATCACCACAGGTAATAATACACATTTGCTTGTTGGGATGTGAGAAAGAAAGGTCATATACACCTCCAACATGAGCATCAACCTCCAATGAATTCATAACTAGAACCATCTTTGGCATGGAAGTTATTCGAACTGCTATAGAATCCTCCAATGAGAGCATAAACCTTGTTAGGATCACGGCTGTCAAAGCGGGGTGCTGCCATATGCGGTGTACATTCTTGACATTGCCTGGGATATCGGAGACGGCTTGCAATACAAGCCACTTATTGATCACCAAGGCATCTTCTTCCCACTACCCTCCATCACCCTCCTCGCTTTCATCAACATGGCTTCCAGGAGGGCAAACGGTCTCTGTAAGAACAACTTTCTTCTTTTTAACAATTGAACAGGAATGCTCGAGTTTGCTCTGGACCTTTAGCAGTTTTCTCTCGATTTATTCTACATCTTGCTTGGGTGCCAACAAATTCACCTCAGCAACATTTAACATATACAAAGGCACATGCGGGCTGATAACGAAAAGATACCTACGTTTCTCTTGGTTGGGGACTTGGTGAGTTTATTTTTCCCTGTGGCAATAATCCCACATGCATGTGGTAAACTAAATTTTTGGCGTTTATATGAGCCAATAGTCACATGGTCTTTCGATGAAGTGAGCCCGAGGCTGTGCTTTGGAGTTTGGTGTTGGTGTTGACGCTAGCTTGTGTGTTTGTTGTTGGTTTATGAAATGGTGCTTATCCTCGGTGTTGAGTATTCGTAGGTTGGCCCTAGGCCAATATAATTTTTTGGAAAAATATTTGTCAAAATATTTATATTTTGGTAAACAAGACAAAAACTCTGCATAAAGGCCGAGGGGCCAATTTTGGCTCAAAAGACCAAATTTTGGCTAATAAACCAAACTTTGTATTTAGCCACAAGAATTAAATTTTGCCATTCAAACCAATTCACAATGTTTTGCTAAAAATGCACCGGAACTCGCTTTGAAGCTCACGTGCAGGTACTCATCTTATGCTTGGTCTGTGTCGAGCGCTTTCTACTGCCTTCACCATGCATCATGAGCAAAAACATAATGCCTGAAATAGATAGATATTATTCAGAATATAGATTCCCTATTATATAGGGTTCTAACACTTTGGATATACACTAGAACAAATAAGGCTTCAATTCCTCCATCACAACCTTCCATTCCACCTCATCTAGAATAAAAATCTCCTTCCCCATCTACATAAAGGTGATCCCATGACTTCCTCTCCTAGTACACGAGGTTCTTCCAAATCCAACTCCAACAGAAGAAGAGATTCAATTGAACATAGATGTTGAAACCATGTTTGGAAAGTTGAATATGATGGTCCCTGTAGTAGAGATGTTCAAAATTCCTTCTGTGGGGAGGGAAATATTGAAGTCATTACATGTACCAACCAAGAAGGAGGACCCTCCAATAATTTTAAACACCATGTATATTAATTGGAAAAGGGATAATAACTATCCATTATATATTTCCTTGGGCATGAATGGCCTCTACCTAAGCCATTGTATGTTGGATTCTAGGGCCTCAAAAAATTTCATGTCCTTGAAGGTGATGGAACAACTTGTATTAAAAATGACCTGACCATATGGAAAAAATTTTGGGATTGATTCTAAGCGGGTCAAGGTTTATGGACGGTGTGATACCATCGAAGTCTTCCTCATTGATTTTCCACATATCATTCTCCTTATGAACATAATAATGATTGATTTTTCGGATGCTTTGGGGATGGTCCTATCAAGGAGGTGGTTTTCTACCCTTGTAGGTTTACTTAGAATGGATCTTACCCACACACACATTCCCATGGGGGATGGCACCTTTGATATTTTATATAGTCGAGAGTGGGATGACAAGCATGTGGCATATCCCAATGACCCTGAATACACAAGTGAGTGTGATTTCGATGAGGTTCTATCTACCATTGAGTATGTTCCATGAGACTTACCTTTCATGTAGGAGGATTTCATAGATACACTAGTCCCAAGGACATATGAGTACAAATAAAATCTTGCAAAGTTCCAAGGGAAAGAACCAAGGTCCATCCTGATATTGAGGAAATAAGATAGAGAAGAAAAATAATGTGAGAAATCCGTCAGGAATGAAGTCAGTGGGTCACTTCATTTCCCCCTAGGGTCACCTGGGACTCCCCCTTTTGTCAAAATATTCCTTCATAGAAGAGAGGAAGGGTTTATCTAAGGTGACAATGGGTAAAATCTCCCACCATTATCACCATCTAGTGGATTGGGTCAGGCTTTTCCCAACCTATAGTTTGCACTAAAATTTTGGTGTAGCTGCTAGGGAGGGTTTTGAATCCTCTTTCGTTCCCTAATGAAAGATACTATCCCAAATATTTTACCCCTATATTTTCTGTAGAATCAACTTGAAAGACGTTCCCCTTCCATCTTTGATGAGATCTTCTTGAATCTCACCTAGTGACTCCACCTTCCTAGAATCTGTCTTCCCTCAATACGTTTCTCCCGAGGGATATTCAAGCCTTCTAAGGTTTACCTAAGAAGGCCTCCTCTCAAGTATCCAGTTGTCAAAACCATTTTCCAAGGTACCCTTCCCCTTTCTCTAATAGAACACCCTTGGGTAAAATACATTTATGAACCCTTTGACATGGCCACCATCCCTAGATATCCCAATACCATGTCGAAAGAGTCTCATAAATGGTTGCCAAAGTTTCCAAGAGATAATGTGATTACTGCTGATGATCATATCTATTCCATGGGTCGAGACATGGAAAATGCATAAGTGGAAAATGAGGATGTAGCAATGAAGCTACTAGCCTCATCATTGAATGATGATTCTCAAAGACGGTTTAGAGGACTTCCTGATAATAACATAACATCTTATGAATCCTTTTCCAAGTTATTCAAGAATAGATGGACAAATAAGAAATACAATGGGATGCTTGTAGCTCATTTCAATCAGATAAAGAAGGATAATGGAACAATAAGTCAATTTGACAATAGTTTTGATAGGTTGTACGGGTTTGATAGGTTTGAAAAAAGGAAAAGAAGCCCATCACCTTGGCACAAGCCAAAGAGTATAGTGCATAAATTGAAGATAATGTCCTTCACTCGAATGTTGATCCTTTTCAGTATCCTCGTTCCAAGATAGAGACATAGACTGAATATTCTAGTAGCAGTACTCCAGATCCAATTGCTCTCTTGACTCATAAGATAGATCAGATGAGTACTCAATTTTTCCAATCTCATAATCAAATCATGGGATGATTAACCACTATGGAAATAAATCAATATTCCTCCACACCTCATTTTTATAGACATTAGAGAGATGCTATAGGTTGGAAACCAAGGCCTCAATAAGAGGAAAAAACTCTCGATATGTTGAACTCGGTTGGAATAGTCAAAACAGAAGAGACACCCTGGTGTTCTTCATGTCAAGAACCTCATAGAGAGGACGAATATCCCTGATGAGATGAGGACTCTCCCGATAGTAAGACCTTCATGGATATGATCTGTAACTTCCAAGAGGAATAAGCCACAAAGGAACAAATTGACGAGGCTATAAGAAAAAGGGCAAGAAAGGGACGACTCCGGGTGTTAAACTAGTTGAAAGATGATTAGAGAAAGGAATTTAGGAAGAAGGATTTTTTGACATACACTAGGATAAATAAGGCTTCAGTTACTCCCTCAAAACCCTCCATTCCACCTTAGCCAGAAGAAACCACTCCCTCCCCATATACAAACAAGGTGAGCCCACCGCTTCCACCCCGGGTACATGAGTTACTTCCAAATCCAACTCCAATAGAAGAAGAGATTCAGTTGAGCATAGATGTTGCAACCATGTTTGGAAAGTTGAATATGATGGTCCCTGTAACAGAGACGTGGAAAATTCCTTCTATGAGGAGGGAAATCTTGAAGTTATTATAGGTACCAACCAAGAAGGAGAACCCTATAATAATTTTGAACACCATGTATCTTGATAAAAAAAGCGATAATAAACCTCCATTCTATCTTACCTTGGGCATGAATGGCCTTTGCCTAAAAAATTGTATGTTGGATTCTAGGGCCTCAAAAAATGTCATGTTCTTGAAGGTGATGGAACAAATTGGCTTAAATATGACCTAACCATATGGAAATTTTTGCAGCATTGATTCTAATAGGGTCAAGATTTATGGATTGTGTGATAACGTCAAAGTCTTCCTGATTAATTTTTGACATATCAACCTCCTTATGAACATAATAGTGATTGATGTTCTAGATGCTTAGGAGATGATCCTATCAAGGAGTTTGTATGATGCACTTGGATGTTTTCTTACCATGGATCTTACCCATGCACACATTCCCATGCGGGATGACACCTTTGATATTTTATATAGTCGAGAGCATGCTTACAAACATGTGATGGACCCCAACGACCTTGATTACAAACGTGAGTGTGAGTTTGATGAGGTTCCCAATGCCCTTGAGTATGATCCATGAGAATTACCTTTCATGCAGGAGGACTACATAAATAGACTACTCCTAAGGAAAAATGAGTACAAATAAAATCTTGTGAGGTTCCAAGGGAAAGAACCAGGGTCCATCTAGATATTGAAGAAATAAGATAAAGAAAGTAAAGAATGTGAGAAATCCATCATAAATATAGTCTATACAAGACCTCCTTCCTATCCTTATATCGAGAATATACCTTACATCAACTATAGTGAAGGAGGTCTTGAGTTCATGTGGGACAAGAGAAAGAGAAATCCTAAATATGACCATAAACATGACAATGCTTGGCTTGGTATTTACATCATCAAGAAGAAGTATGAAAAAGATAAGTACTACTTGACATCTTTGGATGGGAAAAATATGCCATTACTAGTGGATGGGTCTCTTTTCCGACCCTAAATCCAAGGAACTTGACTTCTTCAAGGGCCTAGCCCCAGTTAAGTAGGTAGCTCCTCTTGTTTTCCTTACATTTGCATCTTGATTGCTCATGTTTGTTTAGTTGTATTTAATTTTTAATTTTTCTCTACTTTCATATTGCTTTCATTGTATTACATGTTTAGTTTAGAATTGTTTTGGAAAAATGTAAAATTTTCTTTTTATATTAGTTGTTTTGAGATTTGAGATATATGGAAAAGGGGTGATAAAACCACCTTGGATTTTACAGTTTTATGTTTCAGTGTAGGCACAGGTCCACCAAGAGATTCTTCCTTTCTCATGCACTCTATGACAAGTACATGTACCCAAGTAGGAGCCATAATTTATCCCCTATTCCTAGGGATAAATAAGAAGATGATGTCTTGAGACCCTTAGGTTGTAGGCATGGGGTACCGAGAGATAGCTTGACCAGTTGTGGCCACTTACACAGAAAAAGACCCACCCTGCCACCACACTTCCATGTTCATCATGACGGTATCCACCACATCAGCTGGCTTGTGGAAGGCACAGGGTCTTTCTCCATGAGGTAAAAGATAGATATTATGGTGAGTGTCATTTCAATATTTGAGGTATTTGAGTTTGTTTCATTTTAAACTTATTTTTATTATGTAATGTATACTTGGACATTATGCTCTTTTCCCTATTTCACTTTGGTGGTTGACATTTTTCCCTAGTAAGTGGGTCACCCTTGGGGATAAGTTTTATACTGGGAGGTCCTCTTTATGATTTATCATTCCATTTCTGACCATATTTGTCACTTTCAACATTTCATCCCCTCATCTCCTTACCTTTTTAGATTTTTGGGTGTACTAAACCAATAAGGGATTATCCCTCATTTCATAGGAAGAAGGGGTTGAAGGCCCAAAGGCTTGTAGCTAGAAAAAGATAAAATCCAAATATGAACCTTATAGATGTTTGCCCAGGGATCTCGAGGACAATGAAATGTCTCTCGTAAGAAACTAATGGGACCCGTGAAAAGTAATTAATACAAAATTCCAACCAAGGTAGAGTATATGTGGCCATTGTTTTTCATGCTTAGGTAGAAGTCCCACATATGAATTAAACTTGGGGAAGTAGAATGTGACCAAGGTAGAGTCAAGGTGGGAACCGTTTTTCATGCTTATGTAGAAGCCGAACCTTGGCTTCAACTTGGAAACGTCTTAGAAAGGAACAAAAGTCAATAAATGGGCCCGGAAAAAGGTTGCATTGAAAACAAAAGTGCAACACACCCTCTACAAAGGCACTCATAAATGAGATACTGCAGTCCCTTGCATGTCATGAAACCCATTCCCAAGAATATTTCCCCCATCCAAATGTATTAGAGAGAGGTCCACTTGGGAAACACTACTAAAATTGAGGTACGATTCACCTAATAGGTCGCTTTGTCAACCCTCCCATACCTAAACTTGGAAAATTGCATACAATCTTTGAGCACTTGTTTATTTTGATGAGGTAGTTTGAATGTACATACTTAGATGGATATTTTACTGATTTTATTTACTTATCATGACCCATTTGACTTGAGATCCTTGGAGGGTGCATTCGTTGTCTTTGCAGAACCTAGTTGGTGGACAAATTTCGAAGAACAAGCCTAGCTTGGGCTTACTTGGGGCTTGAAGCCCATAGGTTGCATACCATGGCCCACACACTGGACAAAAATGATAGCATTTAGAGTCTGAGAAGATACCATGAAGGACATAATCCAACCCTTATCCATCTCAACGGTTTTCCCTTGAGGCTAAAATGTTACTTTTGAGGAGATTGATGTCACCCTAAGCCTAGGGTTGTGGTTTTTGGTGTTGTTGCTGCTTGAAACTTGGCACATTTTGATGGAAGAGTTTTTGACTTGGAGGATAAAGGACTAGTGTATGAGAGGGAGGCCATAGAAGGCCCAACGACTTCCCCTTTCCACTCCAATGACTAGAAAAAGTACCAAAACATTACCATAGAAGAGGGATGATGTCACATTAGGGTTTCTATTGTGCATTTTAAATATAAATTTGAATTTCATAATGTAAAGGGGAAAATTAAGGGTTGTTTCCCCCTTAGTTTGTAGTTTACCCTAAATTAAGTGGAAAAAACTTTTAGTAGGATTTGTATAGTAAGGATCACTTCTCTTTCATTTTACATCATAGCTCTCCCATTATGAGAAGACTAGTTACTGAAATTTGTCCCGTACTTGGGAATTTTGGTATCTCTCTCTTATGAAAATGGTTTTTGGTGATATTTCATGGTGAATTATTGAGATAAGGTGATGCACACCTCTTGGAGATGTATTCTCTTACTTATGAATGGTAATTTGCTTGGTGAATTAGGGTTTATTCTTACATCTCTCTTGGAATTGGTAAGGAAAATCTACAATTGTTAATTCTTCTTTCTTGTTTCATGTTTATTGTTGGTTTAACCCATAGGAGGAGTATAAGTTCATACACCCTCCATTAATCTTCATCTCATTTTCTAGTTTTATAAGTCTTTTATTGCAAGGTTGTTAGGAGGAGTACAAGGGTGTACACCCTTCTTGATTTACCTTAGTTTGATTTATGTACCCTAGGGAGAAAGAGGGTTTACACCCCTATGGATTTTGTTGATATAAATCATGCTTTTAAAGACTCCATTCACCCAAATTTTAAAGGAACTAATCTAAAGTTTTCATTGGAGAAATATTTGTTTTTCTTTGGTAAACGTGATTTAGTGAGATATCGATACTATTCAAGTTGGAGTTTATTGTTGATGTTTTGAGGTTGCTAAAGCTGCTAGGGAGTCTTGGTATACTTATTTTTCTTGGAGATATAGCTAAAAATAATCTACAACCATTAGGGATGCAAAAAATCACTCTCTTTTTTATTCATAACTTACATTTCAACCATCAAAATTTGCTAGCAAGCTGCCATAATAATCTACTAGTCACAA
Source organism: Picea sitchensis (assembly GCA_010110895.2). NCBI lineage: Eukaryota > Viridiplantae > Streptophyta > Pinopsida > Pinales > Pinaceae > Picea > Picea sitchensis. Next base: position 126,086 of record SNQJ01S0056578.1, on the reverse strand, counting down.
TGCACTTTTCGGGTGGTTTACTTATACTCTTTGTGGGTTGAAATTTTCTTCTATAGAAATAGTTTTCTATAGTCATAAGGATGATAATATATCTTTGAAATACATTTTTATAACAACCTTGTTTTGTTTTTAAAGTCTTATTCTTTCATACTTGAGTTATACTAGTACTTGCTAGCTTATCTCTTGCATCTTTACTAGACTTTCAACATCTTATTAAGAAGATTTAACTATCATTTAATTGCTGATATATATTTCTATTGACTATTGTAAATAGAGAAAACAATCTTAAATTTCTTTTCCATTGGAATGTTTAGCTTGTATTTGGTATTTTCTTGTGTATCAGACAGGTACAACCACTCTTTGTAGGTACTCAAAGACTTGGAAACCATAAACCATCTCCAAGACTCGTTATCAATCCATTTATCACCTAGTATATTGACCTATAGGGTATTCACTTCTATTCTCTCAATTTCCACCTCATTTCCCCCTAGGGTCACCTAGGACTCCCCCTTGTTTTGGATTCTTCCTTCACATAAGTTAGGGAGGGTTTATCTGAGGTGAAAGTGGGTAAAATATCCCACCGTTATCACCATATAGTGGATTGGGTTGAGATTTTCCCAAAGTATAGTTTACGTGATAATAGGAAAAACAATTGTGCGGGAGCTTACGAAACTCCATTATGGTGCTTGGTTTGGACATTATTCCCCAGACCCAATTTTCCAACATGTCCCTGAATGGATTGAGGAGGAAATTTGAAACTAGTGATAAAACTCTAATGGAGCATCAAATGGATGAAAAATCAGTTGCATTGGATTTGAGACACTGGTTGTCAGCTAGAGGGACCCCTCTTCCATCATTCCATTACCTGAAAATTAAATTTTTGGAGGATCTTCAGAACTAAGTTTTTCTCATTGAGACACAATATAATTTCTAAATAAGAGGTCAATTTTCAAGAACAATGTGTTAGGATATTATGGGTAGTGTGGTCTCTTGGGCCTTGGCCAAATAGACATGAGAGAGCTTATGGAACTTTGTTATGTTTCTCAGATTAGACATTATGCCTAAGGACCAAATTTCCAACATGTCCCTGAATGGATTGAGAAGGAAAGTTGCAACTCTCGATAAAACTCTAATTGTGCCTCAGACGGATGAACCGTTAGTTGCATTATATTTGGGCCACTTGGTTTTAGCTAGGGGAACCCCTCTACTATCATTTTTTTGTTGGGAAAAGAGTTTGTTGGAGGATCTCCAGAACTAGAGTTTTTCATAGTGATGCACAGTGCAATTTCTGAACAAGAGGTCGATTTTGAAGAACACTATGCTGAGTGATTGTGGATAGCATGGCTGCATGGTCCTTGTCCAAAAAAATGAGCATGAGCTTAAGGAACTCCGTTATGATATTGGGTTTAGATTTTATGCCCCTAGACCAAATTACCAACATGTCCCTGAATCACTTGAGGAGGTGAGTTGCAACTCACAATAAAAATCTAACCAGTCCTTAGATGAATGAACCATTGGTTCCATCGGATTTGGGGATCTAGGTTTTAGATAGGTAGACCCCTGTGTTGTCATTTTGTTGCTCATAAATGCATTTGTTAGAGGATATACGAAAAATAGGGTTTTTCCCAGTCAGGAACAATTCAATTTATGAACAAGAGTTCGTTTTTCAAGAACATTGTGTTAGATGATTGTGGGTAGCATGGTCATGTGGGGATTGGAAAAACAAACTTTTGGGATCTTACAAAACTCCATTATGGTGCTTTTTTCAGACATTATGCCCCCATAAGAAATTTCCAATATGTCCCTAAATGGATTGAGGAGGCGATTTGCAACTTTCTGTGAAACTCTAACCCTCAGTTGCATCATATTTAGGTAACCAAGTTTCAGCTAGGGGGACCCCTCTACCATCATTTTGTTTCCAAAAAAAGTGTTTTTCTTATTAAGACATAGTGCAATTTCTGAACAAGAGGTCAATTTTCAACAACACTGTGATGAGCGATTGTGGGTAGCATGGTAACATAGAGCTTTGACAAATATATGTGTAGGAGCTTATGGAAGTCTGTTATGTCACTCAAATTGAATTTTATGACCCCGAACCAAATGGCCAACATGTCCCTGAATGACATGAGGAGGTGAGTTGAAAATTGTGATAAATCTCTAACCAGGCCTCAAATCGATAAATCATCTATTGCACTGGATTAGAGGCACCCAATTTCAGCTAGGGTGACCCCTTCACCATCATTCCATTTCCCAAAAAATCATTTTATGGAGGAACACCATAACTAGGATTTTGTTCAGTGAGGCATAATGCAATTTTTGAACAAGAGGTTGATTTTCAAGAACACTATGGTGGGTTATTGTGGGTAGCATGGTCACATGGGCCTTGGCTAAAAATATGTGTAAGAGATTACAAAACTCCATTATGGTGCTCAGTTTGGAAATTATACCCCTAGACCAAATTTCCAACATATCCGTGAATGGCTTGAGGAGGTGAGTTGCAATTCATGATAAAACCCTAACTTGGCCTTTGATGGAAAAACCGTCAGTTGCATTGGATCCAAGGTACCCTATTTTAGCTAGGGGACCCCTCCTCCATCATTTTGTTTCTCGTAAAAGCATTTTTTGGAAGATCTACAGAACTAGGGTTTTACTCAGTGAGGCACAGTGCAATTTATGACCAAGAGGTTGATTTTCAATAACATATGTTGGGAAATTGTGGGTAGCGGGGTCACATGGGCCTTTCCCAGACATATGTACGGGAGCTTACATAAATCCATTATGTTGCTCGATTTGGACATTATGCTCCCCAAAAATATTGCCAATAGGTCCCTGATTGGCTTGAGGAGGTGAGTTTCAATTCATAAAACTCTAATTGTGGCTTAGATGTAAGAACCATCAATTGCATTAGATTCAAGGAACTGATTTTTAGTTAGGGGGACCCGTTCTTTGTCATTCCTTTTCCTAGAAAAGAGTTTATTGGAGGATCTATGCAACTAGGGTTTTTCTCAGTGAGTATTACATATGTTCGACAATTTAATTCCTATTAAGGAAAGCAAAGGAAAGACAAGGAAAGTCATGGAAATACAAGGAAAGGGAAGACAAGGAAAGGAAAGGCAAGGAAAGGTAAGAAAAGGAAAGGAAATACAAGGGAAGGAAAGGATAAGCAAGAAAGGAAAGGAAAGTAAAGGAAAAGAAAGGTTAGGAAAGTCTATACCTGGAAAGATAAGACATGGCATGGCAAGGATAGGAAAGACAAGGCGAGGAAAGGAAAGGAAAGGTAAGGAAAGGCAATCGAAGCCAAACCAAGACAACACAAGGATAAGCATTGAGAAAGGCATGGAAAGTAAAGGCAAAGAAATGTTAGGAAAGGCTATACCTGGAAAGATAAGACATGACATGGAAAGGATAGGAAATACAAGTAAATTCAAGGAAAGGAAAGGTAAGGCAAGGAAATCGAAGCCAAGCCAAGAAAATGCAAGGTAATAAATACAAGGAAAGGGATGTCAAGCAAAGACATGGAAAGACAAGAAATACAAGGCAAGGAAAGAAAGAAAAGGAAAGGCATGACAAGACAAGTAAACAAAAGACATGGAAAGTAAAGGAAATACAAGGCTAGGTTAGGCAAGGAAAGTAAATTATAGGAAATCAAGGCAAGGCAAGGAAAGGCAAGGCAACACATGGAAAGACAAGGAAAATAAAGGAAAGGAAAGGAAAGGAAAGGAAAGCCAAGGAAATCCAAGACAAGGTAGGGAAAGACAAGGCAAGCCTAGGAAAACAAAGAAATCAAAGGAAAGGCAAGGCAAGGCATGACAAGACAAGGAAAGGCAAGGAAAGACAAGGAAATATATGGAAAGGAAATGAAAATAAAGGAAATGAACGACTACGGAAGAAAAGGGAAGGAAAGACAAGGAAAGGAAAGGAAAGGAAAGGAAACACATAGCAAGACAAGGAAAGGTAAGTCTAGGAAAGTAAGGCATGGAAATTCAAGGAAACACAAGGCATGGAAAAACAAGGAAAGGAAAAGAAAGACATTGGAAGACAAGGAAAGGAAAGGAAAGGAAATTCAAGGAAACACATGTCAATGAAAGGAAAGTATAAGAATGGAAAGATAAGGAGATGAAGGTAAGAAAAGGAAAGGAAAGGCAAGGCAAGGCAAGGAAAGAAAATCCAAGGTAGGTCATTGTAAGGAAAGGCAAGGATAGGAAAGAAAAGGCAAGGCAAGGCATGGTAAGGAATGGAAAGACAAGGTAAGGTAAGGAAATACATGGAAAGGCCAGGAAAGACAAGGAAAGTATACGCTATCCAAGGTGAGTCAAGGAAAGGTAATAAAACACATGGAAAGACAAGTGAAGAAAAGAAAAGGAAAGGATAGGCATGGAAAGACAAGGAAAGCAAGGAAAGGAAAGGCATGTCAAGACAAGGAAAGACAAGGAAAGAAAAGTAAAGGAAAGGCAAGGAAAGGCAAGGTAAGAAAAGGAAAGGAAAGTCTAGGCAAGTAAGGAAAGGATAGGCAAACAAGGAAATGAAAGGAAAGGAAAGGCAAGGCTAGGCAAGGCTAGGCAAGCAAGGTAAGGCACACTTATGGATAGATCTAAATAATCCATTATTATAATATTTGTTTTACTTTTCAAGGATTTAGTTAGTAAATACTACTATTTTATTGTATAAGAGAAGAGACTTGCTCTATAAAGAAGATATATATCTCTCTCTCCATTATAAATGATGGATAATTTGTGGATTTAGGAGCTCTCCTCTTGGGATACATTGTACAACATTTTGGAAAGCTTAATGGATAATTTTAGGTATATTTTCATTTGATGTGGGGCTTTATTTTGCACTTATATTTTATGTGATGATTTTGTATTAAGAAACCTTTATATAATGTTGTGATTGTCATTATAATGAACCATGCTTCATTTTGGATAGAGTAATGTGAGGTTTCAACCCTCTTATTTCTATTGTGATTATGTTATCCTACCATATAATAAAACCAATTTTTTGTTCGATCAACATAACCTCAAATTCATGAAAAAATCTTAAGCATGGAACCTATAACATTCCAAGGTAGTTTTATTCTATAAAAACAAGAAAGATAAGGCTGATTTGTGGAATGCATAGTGTTACACGTCAAATTTCCTCACTTCGAGAATGTCACATCCTCATTGTCGAAAGTGTCATAAGTGTCACACTTTTGTCGCAAGAGTTGTAAGTGTCACATTCTCATCACGTAAATGTCGCATCATGAATGACACCTTGGAAAAAATTGATACAACACCTAAAGCATGTTAGAAGAAGAATCCCCATCATTTGACAGTCAAAACAAAGTGTTTTTCTATGAGAAATGGTCATCTTGGAAACTTTTGGAAGATCAACGCTCCCCTGCTCATATGAAGGGAGTGCTAGCACTCTTTTTCTATATAGAAGGGAGTGTTGAAGTACTTTGTTTCCCATTATAAGGGAGTGTTGAATTGGTTGAGAAAATGTTAAGATAAATCCCCTTTTTATCTAAGGACAGCTATGGATGGATCAAGTTGCATCTAAGGGAGATATCACAACTAATGGAGTCATATCCTCAACTAATTCCAAATATAATGAAGGGTGGTTGAGCCTCTCAAATATTATAAATGGAGGCATTCTCATGGTGAAAAGGGAGGATAAATAATCAACAAAGCATTGTTATTATGATCATGGATGTTTCGAGCAAGGGGTTGGACAAGGAGGATTTGGAGAAGATGCAACATCATCTGAAGATTGTAAGTGTGTGTTTAAAGTTTTCATCAATATATTTGTCCTATTTCATTATAATATATGTTTTCATGTATTTGTCTATTTTTGTTTTGACCCTTCATAGATATATCAATTTTGTCTAATCCATTAGAGTAGGAGATAGTTGTTTATCTCTTGTCATCCATCGTAGGTACTATTCGAGACTTGTGGATTGAGCAGCGTGGACAAAATTCGAAAGTGAGGTACATCATACTATACGTATTACTCTCTTTTTCGATGGGCATAATTAGTCTATAGGAATGGTAGTGTCCAAATATAGTTTTCTATCTCAGTAGAGGGGTCTATACTCCGAAGGAAGATTCACTTGTCCGTAGGAGAATTATTCCATAACAGAAATTGGTGACTCCACTAAGGATAAAATTTTTAGTTTTTGTTTTTTCCTTGGTTTGTCCCTACCTTTTATATATATTTAGATCTTGATTGTTGATTTGATCTATCCTTACATATTATTATCTTTGCTAAGTTGTCTTAGAGAGTCTCTGATCAAATTTACCCGAGTTTTTGAGTTTTCTGGGTTTTTCCAAAATTTGTCTCAGGACTAGTGCCCTCTCTAGTTTAAGTCAGAGTGATGATAGCCATATCAATGCTACCCCATAATTTATTAGGGAGTGTTGTAGCGCTCTGGTACCTTGATGTCTAGAGTGTTTATTTTTCTTTCTTTTGAAAAATTGATGACTATTTGCTTACTGGGTATAATCCTTTGATCTTCCTCTTTGGCTCAGATCCTATTCTGTCAGATCTTGTTTTCCATTTGACTTAAAACTTGCTACTTTTAACTCTTTTAGTCTTGATTAGGTTTGTATTTCCTTACTAAAAAATCGACAATTTTCTACTAAAAAATGGTTTATTTTTGTTTCTCTTTTCGATTATCTGATTGATTAGAGGTTTTTATAAGGAAAATTATTGATCTTAGCATTGTCTTTGATCCCTTACTCAATTCCAGAAGGATATTAAGTCTGATTTTTTTCTTTTTTGGTGTTTTTCTTTGAGTGGATAGCTTGTTCTTATTTTAGTCTCTTATTGACTATTGAGAGTGTCTTTGTTTATGTTATTTTTCTTCTTATTTTTTAAAATCACTGTAGTGAAGTCATTTTTCATTATTAGTGAAAGAAAGAAGCATAAGACGAACTTTTCAATTTGCATTTGCAATAAAACAAAGAAATACTTGAATGCATTGGTTTTGAATATTGGAAAGTTTTTCTTATAATTTGGAATTTGTTATAACTCTTGTTGAGAACAAAATAGTATACAATTTTTCATTCTTGAGTTCTTGTCACTGGAAGAAAATAAACTCTTCTCCTTCCCATATCTAGAATTTCATTGAAAATGAAGTTTGCATCTCATTATTTTCATATTTTTGGAGTCGGGTATCAAACATCATCAGTTTCACTTTCATTAACCTTTGTGTAATGAACAACCATGAAAATGAACACTAATTAAAATCAAACTATAAAATTTTTATTTTTAAGATCTTTACACTAACACTAGAGTAGGACTAGAGCTTTGGAATAGGCTGTTAGAATAACTCTCCAAAGAGTTCAAGACAAACTCAGAATCTTGTGATAGGGAGAGTAAATCCAAATTTCGTATAAGTATACATGGGATCCCCATCTGACATAGGGGTTATGCATGAGGTCACGTTTGAGAGAGCATCAGATATTATACCTTCGAGGCTTAACCGTTCGTAGTAGTATGATCATATATTGGGGATTTTTATTGAGGTTAAACTATCTTCATTTGGTCTCAGAGCTTCGTGAATTCCAACTCCATTTGGGGTCCTCTGGAGTTTATCGATCCACTTGTCCTCAGTTCTCTTGAAGGATTTCAGACTTGATATCCTGCCCATACGTTCAGACTCGATTGTCGACTGTACCCACCCAGAGAATAACTGTGAGTTGGTGTATTTAGTAGCCACAATATTTAGGGTCTTTACACAAGGTGACGGTGAAGGGAAATATTCGATGTACCTGGAACAAACATTGTTCAAAATCACTCAGGCTCTTTGGAGGGTAACCCACGGGTAAAATCACGAGGAACATTGCACCAAGGTGTAAGTCTGTTAATCAAGTTTCCAATGTAACTGATCCACCCGCTCATATCCTATCCCCTTCTCACTTTGATCACATGATGTTGGATTTCATCACGAACTAGTACGTTCATTGAGAGAAGGCATTGTTTGCTTGTTGGTCTTCTAGATTTTTTTAGCAAGTGTTGTTTGTTTACTTTGAGTTGTCTTAAAAAATTGGAACTGTGATCGATAAAGGTCTTTGTAGATCACGTAGGATGCAAGGGTTGCCTCTAGAAGGCTACGAATTCTTACCTCCCAACTCACCTGAAGACACTTACCATGAAGAGGTTGAGAACCATTCAGACGCTGGAAGTGTTGCTACTCCTTTGCTAGAAAATCCCAAGACATCCTTAGTTTCGGTTGAGGAAGGTTCCACCCTTCCTGTAAACCCCTCTTTGCAAGTTCCTCTCGATCCACTCCTCGTCCAATTGGATTCTCAGGTAAAATTATAGTAGAATATTACCCTCACCTACTGACAAGGCCATATAATTAGTTAGATATGGAACAAATACAACCAAATTTTAACGAAGAATACACTACCCCTATGTATTCTACTGAAATGGTAGATCCACATTAAGCTCATGCTTGTTTGATATGGATAACTCCATCGAGACAAGACCTTTATGAAAAATTTAATTTTAGTCGACCGCCTTTTGACACTCCACATTCCTTTGCTACCATTGGTGTAGAGGCAGGACCATCAAGTCATCCCATTGACCATCCCATCGAAGAAATAGTCAATATTTCTACCACTTCGAGGAAACTTCATAGTGAAACAAGATTCATGTTACCGAGTCAATTAAAAAGTACCTTGACCGTTACACCTCATATCCCTCTTCAAACTACAACTTCATATACTCCATAGAATGTTGTTGGGACATATTCACTTCAGAATCCAAAACCCTACCACACAACTAAACCCAACTACGGGTCAAATCTGCTCCAGGGGGCACCCATCCTCCAACATGAAAATTTTGACTGGGGGGAAAACCCGTCTTACTAGTCATACCCTAGTTGTTACCCAATCAATGGTAGAGGGACAAACTTAACCTTCATACACCGAAAACCCCCCAAAATCCTAGGGACCACCCCAAGGAGGCCAGTTCCATCAACCACATAAGGGAGGGTCATCAAACCCCAACCTGCAAGGAGGAATCCTAAATCCGAATCCTTCTAGACTACATTCTGGACAACCTTCCCTGGGAGTGTTGAATCTCACGTGGGGTCCTCAAGGTCAATCATTTTTTCCTCCCCAAGGGCCAAATCCTTCCCCTCCTCAGGGTCAACCTAGTTACCCCCCTCAAGGGAAACTTGGCTACTGCTCTCCTCAAATGAACTATCCTCCCTAAGGTTACACTGGTTATCCTCCATAGGGGAAAATGGGTTTCCCCTCTCCTTTTATGCACATTTCTCAACAAATAAATCCTACTTTCGTTGGTCAACAACAACAACATCTGGGAGGGCATGCTAGCTACAACTATCTGCCTAAACCAGTTTAAGGCCCTACTACTGTCCCTATTTCACACTAGTATCATCCACAATTCAATCGACAACTACCATTCTTAGTCACTCTGGATCTACCAGATTTGTCGAGATTGACAAATGATCCCATATTACATTCTCCGTTTTGTCCAGTTATTCCTGCTAAATTGCCTTCTAATATTCCAAAATTTGACGGTAAACCTGGTGAATACCCTAATAGTGTTCATCAAATTTACTAATGGATGATTCTATCTGGTTACATCTTTTATAGAATACACTTACATGTACAACAACTAAATGGTACATTTAATTACAACATGGAACTTTTCAAGATTTTAATTCACTTTCCATGGATTTCCTCACACAGTTACAATTACATATCCTCTATGAAAATGACATGAAATGTTTGACCTCCCTTCTTCAGACAAACTACGTACATATCTATGATCATATTCATGAGTGGAGACGACGACCACTTTTGATTAAAGCAACCATTCTTGACCAATTTTTTGCTGAATGGTTCACCAAATCTCTCTTTCCTCCAATCGCTCATGACATAGCCATGGGTGGTGTCATTACAGAAGAGGAAGCCATTGCTCTCACCCAGTATCTGGACCTAGGTTATTCCCAATTCGATACTTTGTATGAATTTATTCCAAACACTCCCCGTCCATCAACTGATCCATCAAAACTATCCTCCACTACTCACATAAATGGAGTTCTCAGTTCCGTCAAAACCCATTCTAGTTCAAAGTCAACCAACATGACCAATCTTTTAGTCACTTCCCCCGCTACCTGATTGAATTCACTCTCATCCAGTTCCCCCTTGACTCAAATATCCGAGGTGAATGCATTTCAATATGCTTATCCACCATAGTCTTGGGGGAAGAAGTAAACTAAAAATAAACCAAAGAAAAATAATGATCAAACTAAAAATTCTAAAACAAAAACACAACCATTTTCTACTGATAAACAACCGCAGCGTAAACTGAAATTTCCATATCTCATTTGTGTTGACGATCACTACACATGAGATTGTCCTCATCAGGATGAAGTTGCCAAGATTTTCAAAGGAAATTATCAACCCATTGTACTGACACATCCTTTTCCATAGTGGCAATCGTTGGTTGCACAAGCTCCTGCACCTCCATAGGAGGCCATCCAAATCATCCTCCTAAATAGGAAGCTTCATCGAGTGCACACAATTACATGTTTAATGAGATAGATTTGACCACTCGTACTATGACATATGACACACCTCCAGGTAAACCTGATAAATAAAAAGTGATGTCTAGTACTATACCTGATCCACCGTCTACTATAGTTACACCTCCATATGGGCCACTCTAGATTGATAAACCTAATTTTGACTCTATTCCACACCATCCCAAGAGAACGATTCGACAGTCGAATTTCAATCCAAACTCACATGTTGCTCGAAACTACAACATCGTTGAATATTTGGCTCAAGCACCTTGCACTATGTCAGCTCTCGAAGTTCTACAACACTTCCCTAGCCAATGTAGGACTCTCTTGGGAGACATCAGAGCCATATATCCTGATTCATCAAACAGTGTCACGTTTATCCTGGATAATTTTAAATCACTACTCTCTCACCAATTGGCTTTCCAAATTGATGTCATTGTCCATAATCAACATATTCATTGCACGATCTTGGATGAGGGGGAATACCCATGTGTCATGTCCTTGGATTTCTTGAAAGGCCTTAAATCACTTGGTATCAATCAATCTCCCACCATGTTACGTGATTTTAATGGAAGGGGTTTTCGACCTCACGTATTATTACAATCCTTAGTCATTCAATTGGGAGGAAAAATTGTTTCCGTCGATGTTGAAGTAGTCGATGCCCCCTCGATTATAACTTCTTGCTAGGGAGAAGTTGGTTCTATTCTATTACACTGTTGTCACTTCATTGGTTTTTTGATGTGTCCAATTCCCTCATCAAGGTAAAATTGTGACCATCAATTAGTTAGATTACTCCACCCCCGATGCCCGCACTCAAATGACCAAAAATATTCTTTTTCTGGGAGACTCAAAGATCACTTATGAAAGTGTTGGGGTAGGTATTTTGAAATAATCTTCTCTCATGGGTACCTTCCCTACACCTCTTCCTCCCACTATGCAACACATTTCCACGATCAATATGATATCAACTATGGCACATCAGTCCTTTGAATAATCTAATCCATGGATTGTGCCTAGTCCATTAGAATTTGATACACTAGGTGACACCATGCCACTTAGTCCTGCAGAGGTTGAATATGACGCCATCCAATCTGTCTCTCCATCATCAGATGACCAACATCTATTGGTGTCTACAAATTATGTGTTACCATCCTGGTTAGATTTCATATCCTCTACTTTTTACTACATCCTACATATTTTTCCATACAATGAATCTATTATGGAAATGCTAAGCATCGAGGAGGCACCATGGGATGACAACCACCATCGTTCATACTTTCTTCCCAATTTGGATGATATAGAGAAATATATTTCATCTATATTTCCTAGTGATATCTTCGAGTCTCCCCAAACTCCAATACTCTCTCAGGATATCATATATGAGGGGAATTGGGTAATATCTCTTCTACGATTACGGTCAACATATCCATCAAATAAGGTATTATGGAAAACATACAACTAGGTGAAAATTGTTCAACTAAGAAGTTGAAACTTATATCGCCTTGTTTAAATAATTTCATGACATCTTCACTTGGAGCTATGAAGAAATGCCAGGGATCTATCCATCGATCATTTTTCATGAAATCAAAACTTACCCAGAAGTTAAACATGTGAGACAAAAGCTTTGCTCGGTCCATCCTAAAAATACCATGGAAATCAAGGTAGAAGTAGAAAAAAATTTGAAATATGGTTTTATTTATCATGTCCCTTTGATTGAATGGGTTTCCAACATTGTTCTGGTCACCAAGAAACAAGGAACTATTCATGTTTGTCTCTATTATCGAGATCTTAATAAGGCTTGTGCCAAGGACAATTACCCTACACCCTTTGTCGACCAAATTATCGATAATTGTGCTGGAAGCATCATTTTATCTTTCATGAATGAATTTTTTGGCTATAACCAGATTGATATTCTACTAGTTGATCAACAAAAAACAACCTTCATCTTCCCTTGGGGAACTTTCGATTATCAAAAATTACAATTTGGCCTTAAAAATGATGAAGTCACTTTTTAGCGGGCCATGTCATATGCATTCTACTATATCAGACATATTATTGAACCTTAGCTTGATGACTTACCTGATCACTCGTCTCATCGATGAGACCACATTGGTCACCTACGATCCATCTTTCGTTGATGTAGGTTTTACAAAATACGTTTGAACCCCCGTAAGTGCATCTTTGTTATCGAATCATGATGACTCCTTAGATTCGTAGTCTCCAAATATGCTATTATGGTGGATCCCTTAAAATTCAAATCCATTCTCTCTTTACCTCCTCCCAGCAAACTCACCCAACTGAAAATTTTGCAAGGGAAGGAAAACTTTCTTCGTTGCATCATTTGCAATTACACCGAAATTACTAAAAGATTCATGATATTGTTGCAGAAATATGCCCCTTTCATCTGGGATGCCACCACTTAGCACTCATTTGATGCTCTTAAGCATGCCTTAACGAACACACCTCTTTTTCATCCACCAAATTATGCAAGGTATTATATCGTTTATTTGTTTGCCTCTACTTCCTCTATCGCTATGGTGTCAGTCCAAGAGGATGATGATGGCACTGAACATGTGATGTATTATATGAGAAAAATTCTATCGGGTCTTGAACTCCGGTATTCACATGTCGAAAATTTGGCTTTGGAAGAAATTATTTTTGTCTAGAGATTTCTCCATTACATTTTTTTACGCTCTACCAAGGTCATCACAGACTTGAAACCCATGTACCACATCTTGACTCGTCAAGTAATTGGGAGAAAATATTCCAAATGGATTGTTATTCTCTAAGAATTCGATCTTGAGTTTTCCAAATCCAAGGCTAAGAAATTGTTGTTTTTTCCAGAATTAATTTGCGATCTTCCCCATACAGATGAGGATAATGAGCCCAAAAATTCTCTCCCTGATTAATCCTTTTTCCTTATTATTACTTTCGATCCTTGGTATGTAGATATTCTTCTCTATATCCAAACCCAACTTTTTCAGCCTAGTATTTCATGTGATGAACGACGTCACATTAGACACCACTCAAAACAATACCTCATCATTGGCAACACCTTGTACCGTTGTGGCATTGATACTGTCCTCCGAGTTTGTTTAACCCACGAAGAGGCTGAACAATTTTTTAATGACCGTCACCTTGGAGCTTGTGGCGGTCATATTTCTGGGATGGCTACAACCCAAAAAATTTTACGTGTTCGTTATTTTTGGATTTCTATATTCAAATATTGCATTGAGGTCATTAAAAAATTCCCACCTTGTCAGATATTTAAGAGGAAATAATGTACCCACCGAGATCCACTTCATCCCATTGTCATCATCAACCCCTTTACAAAATGGGGCATTGATTTTATGCAATGTAATCCTACCTCAGCCGGGGGGAATGATTATATCATCGTTGTCATCGATTACTTCACTAAATGGGTTGAGGCTATGCTTGCGTTTCTTAATGATGGCTGAACTGCAACAATGTTTTTGTTAAACCACATCATCACTCGATTTGGTGTCCCACAAGCTATTGTAACTGATCACGGATGCAATTTTTAGAACTAGATGATGGGTGAATTGCGCATCAAGTTAGGGTTTCACCACGAAAACTCATCTCCCTACTATCCTCAGGCCAATGGACAATTTGAAGCCATCAACAAAGTCCTGAAGACCATGCTTCAATGCATGGTGGGAGCGAAAAAAAACTCTTGGCACTTGCAGCTCTTCTCCTCACTCTGGGCTTATCGAACTTCAGTTAAAACTGCGACTGGATTTACACTCTTCCAGTTGGCATACAGGATAGAAGTAATATTACTGACAAATACGATATTCCTTCGTTGAAATTTGTCATGTAACTCTTACCCCACACTTCCACCAAAGAGGAATGATTCTTATTGTTGTTCCTGAGATTGATTTTAAGGCTCAAAGAATAATGTCAGGCATCAAAGGTTTTAAATGAAATGTTTTTATCAGTGTTTTTTTCCACCTTTAGTTTTCTGAGAAATCATATTTAAATGAAATTAATAATAAGACAATACAGAGGTTGTATCTCGTTATCTGAGTCACAATTATAATGTCAAATGATGTATAAATATTTACAAAACTGTTAAACAAAGACAGGTATCAATTACAGATAAGTCTCACCTTGTTCACAATAGAAGAAAAGTAGAAGATGAAACCTTGAACAAGATATAAAAATGCAGTAATTCACATAGAACACATGTCTTGTTTTACTCACAATAATAACATAGGAAAAGTTGTTTATTGAATGTAGTACTAAATTGTAATCAATCACTCTTCAATAATTATACAAATAAATTCAGATAAATGGAAACACAAAGGGAACACATAACTCAAATTGAACGAAACTTAGAATCTTTTTCTGCACTTGTATTAATACTAAAAAAGAGTTTCTCCTTTACATTTGGCAAGAAGCAGCCTGGAATAGATCTAAAATGTATCTATTTATACAAAAAATGTCTCAACTGAAAACTGTTGGACTTCCTACAATAGAGTACCATCCAAATGAAATAACAACATGCATATATTGTTGAGTTCTAATTTGATGTGTTGATGCTTCATCTATCTCTTCATTTGATCGCAGATGCACTCATTTTCCCTTTTTCTTTGAATTGGGTACACATGTCCACTAAGGATACCACAATCATTGGCTTAATTTCTTTTCCATCTGATCACATTGCCATCTATCCCTTCAAATGTGTTTATTGTGATAAGGAATTTCAGTTGAAGATATGGGGGTGGTAATTGGATAGGTAGCTCAGTGCTGGCTAATTATAGGATGGATAACAGTTACGGGGAAGAGTAACCATTCATGAACATGATGACGTGGGGACAAGTATCCATTAGGAGGTGGGATGAGTGGATGTGAGAATGTAGGTGGTAAGGTGGAAGGTATCAGTAGCATGGAGGGTGTGATAAGCTATAGCGTGAAAGGTGGAGTGGGTGGAGGAAAGGTGTTGAGTCAGGATTATAACAATCTGTTTTGTCAGGGCATGAGGAAGTGGTTTTGAGGTAACCCTCTTTTTGCCCCACAATGCACCTAGTGATGCCACATACCCCCGAGAGAAAACTGCAGTTTAAATTGTGGGATTGTCCTTCGAAATTAAACCCCGTGCAACTTCACTCCCCAAAATCGTTCTCAGTCGTTGATCTCCATGAGCCATTAAAACATGTATGTCGATATCGCAAAGTGAGATAAGCTCCCAAAGGTCAAGACAAGGTCACAACTCTCGGTCACATCTAGAGAAGACATAGAGAAATTTGTGCAATTCATGTCCATCGATCCAAGAAGGGGACGTGTGTCAAACGATCAATGTATTCGATGATCTCTTATTCCGGCAGTAAGAAAGAAGTGCTAAGTAAAGAACTCCTGAAGGCTTGAAGCCCGGAGTTCATCTGGACCATTGATCGAAGTGGACACGTGTTGCTAAATCTGACACTCCAGAAGGTTTGTGGTGTTATGCATTTCAAAATGCTCAAAGCCTGGAGTCCCAAAGTAAATCTCAGTCATCTAAATCAAAAGGACACATGGCGCCAGATCTCTCACTTCGAGGACTTAGCATTTCCCTGCCATATTTGGTCCCTTTCTTAGTTTATTAGGCTTTCAAACTGATTTAGCGTTCTGCTAGATTCTGAAATCTAGTCTATTGAGCTTCCTTGCAACTTTTCTTGGCTCCATAATCCTTAAGGAAATAAGATTAGCCTGCCTGTAACAAGAGAAGTATGTAAGCTCTTCATTGAATGAAAAACTATTAATTGTAAATGTTAAAATGGTTTTGAAATTCAAAGAGATTTATAAAATCTATTGTTCTTCATATAGATCTGTTTACAAAGAGATTATTAAAAAGAATGATGGAATTTGTCACTTGGAAAATAACAATAATTATTCATATCATTAACTTTAGCCAATCATAAATGCCATTAACAATTCGACAGTTCAAGTTTCGGAGGTTTTGAATGTAAGAGGGAAGAAATCTCTCGAAGGTCACATTCACAGAGAAGTTAATATCTTATTAATCACTTTATTTTTCAATTAATCATGTTTAAACATTGAGTTAGCCTTAATTACTTCGATGGTTCAAAGTTTGAGAGTTTTGGATGTAGCATGATAGAAATCCTCTGAAGGCCAAATTCCCAGAATAATTCTCTAAGTTTTTTGTATTTTGGGTAAAAAATTATTTCTAAGAAGCAAAATCTAAAGTTCAAAAGCCTCAGAATTATATGTGTTCCAACATAGGCTCCATTTGGGGATTGTGGGTCCCTGTGAGACACGAAAGAACAATAGACCAAGTTCCTTTATTGGGTAAATGGATTCATTATTGATTTTTGAAAAACATTTTCCAATTTTATTTAAGAATTAATCATTCATAGGAAACTGAAACTAACCAAGTCCAAAAATCTTCAAAACATACTTGATTATTAATCTCATGTCAGGCTATTAAAATTTGTTTTTCTTAAAATTGATTTTAGAATTGTTGAAGATAATCAAAATAATTTTAACTAAAATATCAACTTCGACCGACTTTGTTCGCTTCAAGGTTAAGCAGATGTAACATATTTATTTAGGGAATCCCTAGTTGGTTCAGGATGTAAATATCACCAGAAAGAGAACTAGATGACATAATATGTTATATGGATATGTATGACAGCCTTACAGATATCATAGATATTGCTTCATTTCCAACAAGCTTGTTCAGTATCCTAGTGAATTTATCTACTTCTCCCATTGATTTTCCTTTCACCAATTCAATTAACACTTTTGTGTTTTGCTGAGATGAGGGGAATCAATATATGAAATTCCTTTCATCATCTCTTTTGGACAATATGGGGGCAATCAAATTATGAATTTCCTTTCACCATATATATTGTATTTTAATATTTTGAAGTGGGGGTAGTCAATCTGTATGTCACATATAAGGGATGATATATGTTTAATTTTTTTGAAAAGAAGGTCTGTCAACAATTTTAGGAATACTCTGAAACTAACTTTCTTCCAATTTTCAATACACCTTCGCCTATAGGAATTTTTGTTATGGGAATGTTAATCTTTTAGGGGTCAACCTTGATCAAATTAGTCAGTTTAAAGTCCAATAGAAGAGACAAAATTATCAGGATTATCCTAGACATGCTTTTTCAATAAAAATCAAAGGAACATAAAGATTTTCACCCAATCTTGTTTTGAAAATATTTTTTTTAAGTTTTCCGAGTCAAGGTAAGTTTCTTTATTTCTATGAAGAATAAGAAAGGATAAAGAAAATATGAAGTGGATAAGAACTTGGGGATAGGAAAAAATAACGAAATCGAGGATTCGGAGGACCTAACACAAAATATCCTAATCCTACACAAGTTTGTGTATTTTAGTTCAGATTTCTTTTGAGTTTATTTATTATCATTTTTATTTTTTATTTCAGAGATGGCTTCATAATTTATCAGCATGACACCTTAAGCTGTGACTTTATACCTCTCTTATTTTTAGGTCAGGTAATAATATTATCATGAGAAAAAATTCCTTCACATTCATTTCAAAAATAATTTTCTTGAAATTTTATTTGAACTATAAGAAGAGTAGGAACTCATACCTTATTTTCCTGTTGAATTTTCAGTAAGGAAGATTATTAATTTATCACTTTTTTTTAGAGAAATCGAATGTTTGAGTGTCAAATTTTTATTCAGCCTCATCTCTTATTCAACAAGATCTATTCTGCAAAGCACCAAGAATAGTAGACCACATTCCAAAAAAACGAACCATACTGGATGCCAAACTGAGAACCGAACTACTGAACTAAAATAAAACACTGAACTAGAATGTTGAAATGAAATGTTGATTTGGACAACTTATTTATATACATTGTTCCTACACTAATCAGGAAAAATTGCATTGATCAAGTAATATGGAATTTCCAATGGAGCCATGCAAATAGTGGGTTGCTTAACATACCTTGTTTTATGCTGGATGAAGGAATGAAATAATAATAATGTTTTTGTAGCAAAGAATGAATAGGTAGCTTGCACTCACTGTTGAAGTTTGGTTGCGCTGAAAATGTTGCAACATTTTGGACCTCTTGAAGAAAATACTCCAACCAAATAGCCATTGGATCATGAAAAGATAAATAATATTCAAAGTCAACCGATACCTCTTCCTGCTGGCCAAGCTACATGCAATGCCTTTGCACACTTTCTCCACTACTAATCTTTTATTTTTCTGGCTTGAGAATGTCATATTGAGGCTTACTATTATGCTTCTCATAAGTTTCTAAATAGGAAGGAGATATCAACTGATCCAATAACCCCTCCTTATCTCCTTTATCACCTATCCAAAAATCTTCTTTATCACCATCATCCATAGGCTGATTGCTTTTACAATGCAACTAATAATTTTCCTAATGAAAAGAACTCTTTGAAGAAATAATTTGTTGCTCACCAACTTCAAGATCACATTCATCATAGTTATCAAACAAAGAAGAACTATTGTATGTTTCCATGCATGTTGGGAAAGAAATCCACTCTTCTTCATTGTCTGGATACTCATCATAAACAGGTTGATTATATAAAAATTTTGAATCTTGACTTTCAAAAACCTCCATTTCTTTATAATCTAGTAATGATGACTGAATACTAGTAGCTTGATCAAAATAAGAATTTAGAATAGTAGTTTTATCATGACAGTAATTATTATGAAAATTTGGTACAATGAAAAATGTACTTAGAGTATAATTTCCATTGTCAATATCATTACCAAAATCATCTTTTCCAAGAGATGAATTCTTATGGTATTCAATAAGCCATTGGCCTCTGCAAGGATCTAGCTCAGCAAAAGATTCCTCATCCTGTCTTTGATCTACTTGAAAGACTGGAGGGTCTGTAGGGATTTCTTCATTTCTACTTACAATTATGTCGTCTTCGTTCTTACTGTTGCAAGAAACCTCTTCTTGATTTACTTCAAAGTCTTCTTCATATAAATTTGCCTAATCTGTTTGAAGGAGATCTTGTTTTTCTGCAAATTCTTCTTCATATAGTAGCCCATAATTGCTATCATGTTATGATTTTTCATCTACAAAATGATTATCTTTACATTCTTGTTCTATGAAATCTAAATTACAACAGTGTTCAAAAAGAAAACAAGTTGGATAGATCCTCCTGCAATACTTATGGAAGGAGGAATTAAATTATTTTAACATTGAGATGATGGAAGGAGGAAGAGACTTATACCAATGACAAGCATCTCCTCCCAAACTGAACATGAACAGTTTCATCGAAACATCTTCATGATGAATATCTAGTTGATCCATAAGCTTATGAAACTTGAACAACTGTTGTGTAGGATTATCATCTTATCCTCTCTAAACTTAGGAAGATAATCTCCCCATTCTTTAATATTAGGAACAACATTTGGAAAACCAAAAAAATTGTAAAGTCCAAAGGAGAAAACCTCACAACAATCCGAGCACCGAAAGAACCTAACATTTTGAAACCAGTGGAGTCACCAGTGAATCATGTGGAGTCTTCGAACCAAGGAGACGCCAGGTGAATGATTAGAGCCAGTTGAATGCCTATCCTTTGTTCACCATCAAGGAATAGATATAATCTTTGTTGTACCCCAGGGAAGATATATAACTTCAAAACCGTCCCTGAAAACAATGCCAAAAATATGTTGTTCCTGAGATTGATTATAAGGCTCAAAGAATAATTGCAGGCATCAAAGGTTTTAAATGAAATGTTTTTATGAGTGATTTTTTCTACCTTCAGTTTTCTGAGAAATAATCTTTAAATGAAATTAATAATAAGATAGTATAGAGGTTGTATCTCATTATCTGATTCACAATTATAATGTCAAATGATGTAGAAAGTTTTACAAAACTGTTAAACAAAATTAGGTATCAATTACAGATAAATCACACCTTGTTTGCAGTAGAAGAAAAGTAGAAGATGCACCCTTGAATAGGATCGAAAATTGCAGTAATTCACAAAGATCACAGGTCTTGTTTTACTCACAGTAATAATAGAGGAAAATTTGTTTACTGAATGAACTTCTAGTATAATATGATCAAAGTAGATGTAGTATTAAATTGTAATCAATCACTCTTCAACAATTACAGAAAGAAATTCAAAGAAATGGAAACATAGAGGGAACACATAACTCAAATTGAACAAAACTTAGAATATTTGTCTCCACTTGTATTAATACTCAAAAAGAGTTCCTCTTTTACATTCGGCAAGAAGAAACCTGTAATAGATCTAAAATCTATCTATTTATACAAAAAAATGTCTCAATTGAAAACCATTGGACTTCCTACAATAGAATACCATCCAAATGAAATAACAACATGCATATATTGTTGAGTTCTAATTTTATGTGTTGGCGCTTCATCTGTCTCTTCATTTTATCGTAGATGCACTCATTTTTCTTTGTTCTTTGAACTGGGTACACATGTCCACTAAGGCTACCACAATCATTGGTTTACTGTCTTTTCCATCTGATTCTTTTTCCATGTGCTCCTTCCAATGATTTTACTATGATAAGGAATTGCAATTGAAGAGATGGGGGTTGTAATTATACAAGTAGCTTGGATTTGGCTCGTTATGGGATGGATAACAGTTACGGGGAAGAGTAATCGTTCATGGCCAGGATGACATGGGGACAAGTATCAAATACGGAGGTGGGATGAGTGGATGTGAGAATGTAGGTGGTGAGGTGGATGGTATCGGGAGCATGGAGGGTGTGACAATATGGAGGATAGGTGTTGATTCAAGATTCTAACAGTCTATTTTGTGGGGGCGGGAGGAAGTGGTTTTGAGGTAACCCACCTTTTTCCCCACAATGCACCTAGTGATGCCACGTACCCATGAGATAAAACCATGATTTAAATTGCAGGACCTCCCTTAGAAATTAAACCCTATGCAACTTCGCCCCCCGGAATCATTCTCAGTCATTGATCTCCACATGCCATTAAAACACGTCTGTCGATCTCTCAAAGTGAGATAAGCGCCCAAAGGTTAAGCCGAGGTCACAAGTCTCAGTCACATGTAGAGAATATAGAGAAAACTTTGTGCAATAACTATAAGTCGATCCAAGCAGCGGACGTGTGTTAGAAGATCCCTGTATTCGATGATATCCTATTCTGAGAGGAAGAAATAAGTGTTGAGTAAAGAAATACTGAAGGCCCAAATCTTGAAGTTCATATGGACCATTGATAGAAGTGGACACGTGTCGACAGATCTGACACTCTGTAAGGTTTGTGGCGTTATTCATTTTGGAATTCCCAAAGCCCAGAGCCCTGAAGTAAATCTCAGTCGTCTAAATCAAAAGGACACACGACGCCATATCTCTCACTTTAGGGACTTAGCATTTCCCTGCCATATTTGGTCCCTTTCTTAGTTTATCAAGCTTCCAAACTAGTTTAGCATTCTACTAGATTCTGAAATCTGGTCTATCAAGCTTCCTTGCATCTTTTCGTGGCTCCATAATCCTTAAGGAAATAAGATTAGCCTTCCTATAACAAGAGACGTATGTAAGCTCTTCATTGAATGAAAAACTATTAATTGTAAATGGTAAAATGATTTTGAAATTCGAAGAGCTTTATAAAATCTATCTTTCTTCATATAGATACGTTTACAAAGAGATTATTAAAAGGTTTGATGGAATTTATAACCTGGAAAATCACAAAAAATAGTCAAATCGTGAACTTTAGCCAATCATAAACATCATTAACAATTAAACGGTTCGGGGTTCAGAGGTTTTGAATGTAAGAGGGAAAACATATCCCGAATGTCGCATTCACAAAGAAGTTAATCTCTTATTAATCACTTCATGTTTCAATTAATCATGTTTAAACATTGAGTTATCCTTAAGTATTCAATGGTTAGGCACTCGGGAGTTGTGTATGTAGCATGATAGAAATCCTCCGAAGGCCGACTTCTCGAAATAATTCTCTAAGTTTTTTGCTTCTTGGGTAAAACTTTTATTTCTAAGAAGAAAAATCTAAAGTTCAAAAGACTCAAAATTATATGTGTTCCAACACTTATATCTGACCAAGTTGGATGAAACCCACCGTGATTCTGCTCTCATCAATGAGACGTATGAAAAAAACATTAAACATCAATATGATAATTCCATCCAACCTCATAGTTTCACAGAAGGAGATCTAGTCCTAGTCTATGATCAAGATCATGACAAACTGGGGGCATGGAAGTTAGAACCCAAGTGGCATGTGGCATACATCATAAAACATGTGTTACACAAAGGCACCTATGATTTATTAGTCTATGATGGGATATCTCTCGGTGAGCCCCGCAATGGGATTTACCTCAATAAGTACTATGCATAGAATATCTCGCATGTCTGCATTGTACATTATTGTACTATATACTTTTGACTTGGTGTGTCTTTTATTTTATGTGCACGAGTTTTGTCTCAACTTTTTATAATTTTATTTTTGATTGAATACACAGATGACATCATCCTTTCCCATCTATTTTTTGTTTGTGGATGGCACTAGTCAACATACCCAGAACATTGCTTCTGCAGCTTGGGTCATCTACCATTCTGGTGAGTTAGTGAGTTAAGGAGGGATTTTCCTTAGATATGCAACCAATAACATTGCAGAGTACCATGCCATCATCAAACTCTTAACCGAATCCTCCTCTCTAAGTATATCTCAATTGATTATTAACCTCGAATCTCAACTCATGGTCCATCAACTTAATCGTGAGTACACAATTCATAGTTCTAATTTACTATGTCTCCATATGAGGGTTCTCCATCTAGAAAGAAATTTTGAATTTCTTGAGTACAAACACATATCAAGAGAAATTAATACAATCACATATTCATTAGTGAAAAAAACATTGGATTGGTATATTGTGCACAGATAAACATTTGAAACATAAATCATCTATATAAATACATCACATACAAAAAATGCAATATNTATATATATGTATATGTATATATATGTATATGTATATGTATATGTATATGTATATGTATATGTATATGCTTGGTAGAAAATGTTTTACATCATACAAAAGTACATAAAGAGGAAAAACTTGGGCCTTCATGCCCATAATATCGTCATAAAGACTACAAAATGTATGAGGACTCTACTTGTCCTCATGTATCACGTTGTGCTCCAAAAATTACACTAATTCTCATGTCACCCATCGTAGTAAATGGTTGAGGCCTTCAGAGACCCCAACTATGTGTTGTTGTAACTGTAAAGGCATGTCTTGCCTCCTCAAGGCAGGAACACCCATCGTCAAGCCCCAGAGGTTTCTCTCCACCTCCTAGAGCCCTCCCACTATGACGTTGTGCTCAACTACCACCTATGCATCCCCACGACACCCCAACGCTAGCATATCCATTGGAAGTGACGCACCTCTATCTGCATGATGAAAATGAAATGGTTTATATTCCTTGTTGTACAAACAAAAACATATAAAATACAAAACAAAAATATTTTTACAAGGTTATGGTTATCTTTCATACTTGATGCATCCCACTATTTTCCCTTAGGAAGTAACAAGTCAACACTGCCTTTGAAATATACCCTAGCATAGGGGAAGTCCTCAATCACCACTAACTACCTCCTCCATCATGAGAAGAAGTCAACAATGAATATGAAAGATAAAGGCTCATTCCCAAGCCTAGGGGAAACACTGTTCCACCTATCCATACAAGGTTCGTTCATGGGATGTGTTATCATCGCAACCTGTGGCTACATATAAGGGATCCTCTCTAAGAAAAATTAAACCAAGAAAGAACCGTATCCATATTGTTTTTTTCTGCTAGTCCTGCACTTGGATATCTGTTCTTTGACATTCCTTAGGAACCCTGCACTCAAGTTGAATAGTCTTGGTTCCAAAAACTGAATGGAATAAGAGACTTGTGATTTAGAATCCAAGTTGGCATTGGTGCTCCCCGCCAACTTGGTGATGGAAAATAGAATGGATCGAAGTGATAGCTCTCTCACACCTTTTATCAATATCCTTCCACCCACCAACCGTGACCTTGGTATGCAATGTTCGAAAACATATGCCTGGGTCAGTTGTGGAGTAGCCTGGTGTCCAGAAAAAAGTATGCGCACCCCTGTCCTCGAGAGCCCCATAAAAAAATATACATCGTCTATTTAAATTTCAAGCATATGCAACCTTATTCAGAATGCTTGCTCAACATTGTCCCATAGACCAATCAAGTACTCAAGCAATAGTACTTATTTTCTCATGTTTTGAAGCTTGAAATATATGAGCAAGACATAATTACACAAGGCTGCCCTTGCTTGAGGGTATTGAAGAGTGGCTATGTCATCGAACTCATTCTCATGCTCTTTCCACTCAATCATGGCTAGCTATAGATGAAACCTATAAAAACATCAATTAATCATCATTAGCTAAATCCTCATGGAAATAAATTGCCTTTTTTTAGCCTTAAAATCATTTTTTTTGTTAGTTCTGCACCTAACGCTCTCTCAAAGAAGATAACAAAGCACACACCAATGCGTTGAAATCATGATGGATGCTCCCCTTGATGCATGGAGGGAGATTTGATCTAGTTCGATGCTCTAGGGCTTCCCAAGGAGCCTAGAACACCTAAACTAGAGGATAAAACACATTAAAAAGGA